>BGPR01021774.1:0-26081 GCA_013235015.1 Araneus ventricosus
TGGCCGAAGTATTTTTTCCAGCTAAGCCTAACACGCATTAAATTTCGTCAAAAGTGCGCCTTACATAATAATGCATAAAAAGTGTCCTTTACATAGAAATTAAACCATTTTTAAATATGCGGTAAACGATATCATATTCTAAATCATAAAAAAAGAATTAAAATACTTGATTTTTAATAATAAAAAATAAAATTATAGTGTATTTCCCTATAATTGAAAGTACCTAAGTAAACACTAGATTATTGACGCAAAATTCGGAAATATAAGAAAAATAAATATTTGCATTCAATATTACAAAATACTTCAAGAAAATTGTAATAATTAACTCTTCAAAGCCTTCTGAAAAATCTTCTATTCCAGGACTCCACTGACATGGCGGAAATGGAATCGATATATTAGTACTATCCTCTTCTAATTCAGAATTTGATGATTCATAACTATCTAAGGAACTCTCATAATTTATTGCTTTATCACTATCGTCGGAAAAATCCATAGATTTGTCATTTAAAAATTTACATATTTCCTCCTCGGAAAGTTAACGCGTTCTCTTCGCAATAACTGCTAAAATAAAACAGAGAGGCTTAAAAAACCTTGACAGAAAATCCCCCATAAAATCTCAACCGAAGCGAGAGGAGAAATTATAAACAATCAGTCCAAAATGAGTTAAAGAGCTCTTTAACACATGCTTCTATTTACACTCGCCAGCACGCGTTTCTTTTTATACTCTCAAAAATCAAATAATTCTAATAGAATGATTCACAGACACGTGGCCGACTGCAATATGACCTCGGACAGAGAAATACTAATGTACGGGGCCAATCTTTTGAAAGAAACATGGAATAGTAACGCCATCTGATAGAAAATAATTTGCTCTAAAAGCCAAACTCATATGTGCGGCTCTCGGCCCACAGCAGCACTTTCGCCGTAACGCAAGGATGCGGCGCTCGGCCCTGAGATGAGTCAAGCTGAAACACACATATGCGGCGCTCGTACTGAAGGGGTTAAACCCAAAGTTGTGGAACACGATTGTAGACGACCCAAATGTCATAAGTGTACTATAGGTAGAGAAGAATACGGAATTGATTAGGGAGTTAACCATGTTATCGTGGACAAGCACTGTCCATCATTTCAAAGGCAGAGGGATGTGATTATAGAAAGAACTCATTATGGCACATAGTCTTAACAGAATCCAGATTATCGTCAATCTCCCCAGCGGCACATACCAAGGCTTTCGAGGTCGCGAGGGAACTGAAACTTGATTTCTTAGCAGTCCAGGAACCCTATGTGATTCAAGGGAAACCTCTTAAAGCCAACTTTACCTATAAAATTCACATGTCTTTAATTAAAAGAGCAATTTTGTACATTCTTAAGTTAAAACGAAATACGATAGATGAAATCAATCGCATCAATTTATCAATAAAACACTTTAATTACAAGCAGTGATCTTTCCGAGATGGAAGTGAGCAGAAAAATATATAAGCAGAAGAGAAATGTGATTGAGCAGAAAAACACTCTGACTCACGTATGCAGTAGAAAATCTTGCCCTTCCATTTTCACGCACAACTGAGTGTGCACAAAGAGGAAGTAGTAGAAAGAGTAAGAAGAAGAAGTAATATCGTTTCCGGACCCTATCTGGAAAGATCATACTTTCAAGAAAAGATTTAAACAAGATTCGATAGAACTAAACAGGAACAACCAACTCTCAACACGGAACTATTATCATCCCTCTCTTTTTTAGTGCTAATTATTTGAACAAATCTTTGCTTTTAGGTTGTATCAACAAAACATTAATTGTATAGACAAAATTAAATTGGTCAACTGCTTTTATAAGTGTAATGAAATGAAATGTCTCCATGTTACAAAAATTATTGAGCTGATTTAATGATGTCAAATTCACCACTGAGTCTTCAACACATTAACAACATTAAAACGGGACCATCTTTAAGCGGAATTAAAAAAATTATAAATTCTTAGATATAAATCGTTCTATATGCCTTCAAGGAATATTTGTGCCAAAGCAGATGAAAAGAGAACAGAGCGTTTAGTCATGACGGCGTATGAATGGATGTACGAACACACGAAATACCAAACATTGGATTAAAACAGATCCCAACGTCGGTCGATTAATTTTATTGATGTGAATTTATTGTACTTTTGACACAGATTATTAGTCTCTAATTCAAAATTTTTCAACTTTCAATCCTTTTAAGACAGAAGTTTTACTTTAAAAGCATTTGAACTGAATTAGAACTCACACCAAAACCAGATATCACCTGAGAGTTTTGATATATTTTGACACGTGACAGAAACACTCTTTTAATCTCGAATATTTTCATCTTTTTAGTTATTAATCTATTTCATAATTCATTGTTATATTCATTGGTGAGGAATCATGTAATCATTTGTTGTCAAATTCAGCACCAGAAGGCGTCCCTTGTATTGAACCAAATCAAGATAAGATAAGGGCTTGGATGATAATCCATTTGTAAGAAATTATTATATGGAATTGTCTTCATGCAGAAAATAACTGAACAGAAATTCAAAACGTTAGCGTATCAAGAAATGAGATAAAAATTGATTACAAAATTGCATCATTACATAAATGAAATGTTCAACAGTTAACAGGTTGTTTAATTGAATCCATATCTCTGAAGAAAGCTTATTCACTAATATTAATGTTGTAGTACTGTGTAAATTCGGCTTCTGAAATTTGATAACTTCCTTGGACGTTGTGCAGGCAAGCAGTCCTTTCACGTCCATTGTTATTTTCATTCCTCTGTTGTGTCGGACACGACTAATAATCCAAACTTAGAATTTTTAGCTTCACGCACTATAAAATTCATGTTCTCATAACAAATGCAAATCTAATGACAATATGACAAATATAGATTTACCAGCCCAGATATAATAATCCAGACTTTATATTAAAGAAACCACGGAATTTACTGGCGTTTCTGATAATGGTTCAAATTTAAAATTGTTTATAGAAAGTTCCTTAATATTAAAAGTGGTAAAAATTCTTTTATAAATTTTCGAGCCTGAAGACAGAAATATACGAAATGTTGTCTCATTTAGTATCGCATCTTTTCTGTTCTATTATTCTTTTTTCTTTTACTTTCATGTTGGGCAGGACGAGAGGCTCTGGGAAAATGAAATTTACGGCAATAAATCCAGTTAAGTAGATGCGAATTGCAAGAGATCTGATAGTAAGATTCCAATAATAATTCGTGGAAATAGTTTCTGGGCAAAAGTAGCGTGTGTATAGCGACGTATTTTTTAAATCTCAATCTTGAAAGAAATATCTCTGAACAGTAGAAGATGAGTATATACTGTACAAAAAATAGTTGCTCAAGCTTGTATTTTTCATCGAATGAATTCGCCTGTTCGGTCTAAGTACAGTATTAGGTTTTTACTTTAGGTGTAATATGAAATCGGAAGAAGCGTGATTTTATCGACAATAATTTTCATGAAAAATTTAAAATATATTTTAAACTTTAATTCGCAAATGAAAAAAAAATATTTGAATGTAAGTAATAAATTAATTATCGTCTTTGAATACATTCGAAATGTGAGGTGTTAGCAAAAGATACAATAAAATTATTATATATGTATCTCATAGTAATGACTTTTTATTTTAAAAACGTGACATATAATTTTCTAAGAAAATAAATACAGCATAACAGACGACAATATTAATTTCAATACACTGACCTTTCCAGAAAATTTATTACATGAAAAAATACTCAATTCAGAGAATAATATAATTAAATTTAAAAAATAATAATTTCATTAATAATAACTCAAAGTGCATTAGAAGCCATATTTGAGAGATTATTTTGATTATAAATAAAATATCTTATTTTCCCAAACGTGTTTTTAGAAGTTTTGAAGACTGTTCTAATCGCAGAATTATTCTAATTTAGCTGAAAGTAACATAAACAAAGTTGAAGTGAATTTAATATGCGTTTGCTTTCACTTCAATATCCTTTTCGGCATTTTATTCAAAAATTTATAGACTTAGCAAGGTAACCAATTTTATGCAAAATTTATTTTTGTCACAATCTAAAAGAAGAAAGATATAATTAAAAAGAAGCATGAAAAATTTCACTAATGCTCTTGTAAATTATGTTAGTAGAGCTAGAAATGTACGGAAATTTCATATAATGTCCTCCACGGAAATATTATTTTATAAAAAAATTCATTTAATTTCAAACAATAAACTTCATTCACTAAAATTCATTAAATCAGAACAATATTGAATATCCCATTACAGATTAAAGAACTTAGAGTATAAATGTATATTTTTCCGAAAGAAACTTTTTTATTATCTCTTGAACTCTTCTATAAGGTCCGCTAATTATTAAGAAAGTAACAATTATGATGATTGGCGAAGATAAGTTTCAATTGCTGTAAAATAATCTTACAAAAGATACGAAAGTAAGATCGTGATTAGATAATTGCACAGAATAATAAACTCCTACAGATTAATTTGTTATGATTAATTAAATATCAAAGATAATTTAAGTAAGTTTAGTTTATTTCAATTTTTAAAATGTTTCAGTTGGAGGAAAAATCAGTTTTAGAAACAGAGATATTCTGAAACATGTTATCAAATCTAGATTTCGCATTTCTGAAAATCTAAATATATGATTGATATATTAATGTAAAGATTTATTAACAACTTCTTATAAATATTCTAAATAGTTTATTTCTCGAATGATTTTAAAGGAATTTTTATTTGGAATAGAAATATTTCTTGTTCAAACACATTTTTCTTTTTTTTGCTGTTGTAAATATATTTTATTCTTTATTTCAATGAAATGACGCAAAATAGCTTTTAAACTACTAGAAAGGAATTTAATTACATGTAAGTATGATACCAGAAAAAAATGAATGCAGATTTATAATTATTTAAAAGTTAATATTATTGTTAAATTTCATTCCATATTTACAATTTATGAACTTTTCATTTATTTACCTTATCTGTTAAACTCAGGGTAGTTTTATTGAAAAGTTCTATGCAAATTCTACTAATATTACGAATTTGTGAGCTTGAGATGTTAGTTTAAATAATATTTCCTTTCCTTAAAATAAAATGGATATTTTGTAGTTTATTTTTCAATGTTTCTTTTAATCTAAAGCTGTCTTTAATTTTATTTGATTTAATTATTGTCTATTGTAATTACTTTTTATTACCACTGTTTCCCTGTTTACTCCATCTTTATTTCTTTTATTGTTCTTTGCTATTTGATTTCTGATTGTTGCTTATTATTTTACTTGCTTCTATTGTTCTTTAGTCCTTTCTTTTTTCCATTGATGGATAAAGATTCTTGTTTGGTTGTTGATAGCTATACTATTTGTTTCTGTTGGTCTCTGATGATTTCCTCGTCGAATGTGGATCACAATTCTACTACATAAGTCTAAAATGAAAAGTCTCAAAATTCATAGAAAAGCTAATACATTTTTTAAACACGTCAAATGTTGAAGGATTAGAAATATGACATCCAAAAGAAAGTAATAGAATTAAATTTTCTTAAGATGCATTTTAAATCTGATATAAACATATCATAGATGTCTCTACATCAAATAATTTTTTTAGAAAATATAATAAGAGCATTTTTGCAGATCAGAAAAATGTAAGTTTATCTTCTTTTCATTTTTCTAACCCATCTGTAACTCGTTTAGTTTCAAATAACTCTTTTTTTAAATTTTTACTTACGGTGAATATTTTTTAAAATTATTCAGAATGTTGCTATAGTGAAATTATTAGTATTAAAATTGTGAATTCAGAGAAATTGTTACGGTCCTGCCAACAAACGATCCATCTGCTCGAAGTAAATGAAACAAAGCGAAAAACGTCCAAAAGAAAAATATCCCGGATTTTCCAAGCTATGAAGTAACACGTTATTAATAAAAGCACTTTAGGATATTCAATTGTCATATCGTGTTTAATTCGATTAAAAGTAAGCAAAGTTTGTCGTCGCATATGTATGCCAATCCGGAACATCAAACAACAAAAAGAAATCACATTTCAAATTTAACGTTTGCTTGCTGTTACTTGTAAATCTCATAGAACTAATATGAAATAAGTTTTAAAGTAAAAATCAAAACAGAATGTTCTTGGAACATTTCTTCTTTATATTTTGATTTTACGCTCGGCTTCATCTGCTGTTACAATGGGAATTAAATAATAAAGTATAATACAATTTTGCATAATATCAAACCCGAATTAAAATTATATTCTTTGATATAACGATTTGTTCCGTAGAGTTTCCTTATCATTTTCTTTCGGAGTAAAATGGAAAAATTTTACGAATAAAATATTTATTTCTAAAACAGCACAACTTCCATTTGATCGCAAAAGTGTTATTTAATCTTTTGAGGAAAGGCGTTCTGAAGTTATCGAATTTTAAAGTTCTAACACATAAGCGGGTTGCAATTTTAGACTTAAGATGTGCTATATTCCTCATCATGATTGGGCTTTCTAACTTATTTTTGAATAAAGGAAATGAGGTTTTAGTTTCTATTCAACATATAAATCCGGCTTTCAAATTTCATATAAAAAGGAATTTAGCAAAATCTTTGAAATGTTGTGAAGTAAATCAGCTATGATAGAATTTCAGAACTCTGAATTATGACAAGTATCACAGAATTAAACATGAATTTATTTCAAAAATATATTATAAAGTAAAGGTTTTGTAGATAGAGAAAATAATTTCGACAATAATAAATGTGAATATATGATTTTAGATTTTTTAAAAAGTAAAGACTAAAGCCATTATTTACTGTTTCCTATAAAACTTTAAAAAATGATAGTTTATAAAGTAAACCAATAGCAAAAGGAAATACGCAGAAGCAGTGGTGTATACTCCACCAGAATTTCTCATTATATTTCACTGTATGGTGCGGTTAGGGTTTGGCTTTTGCGGAAAATGAAACGAATCGAAGATGCTTTTTGCAAGAGGAAGTCCTTCAATCGCCATTATTCCAGCATTTAACATTGATCTCCTTTCATGGTGTGATTATACAATGCTCCAGTTCGTGCATGTAGCATGAAGTGATTTGAAGTCATCGCATTCACGCATACGGAAGGAAATACTAATCTGACATTTTCCCCAATCAGACATTTAATTTAAAATGCAATGTGAGTCTAACAATTCTGCTACAAAAACCATATGCCAAATTCCATGGACGTATTCCGTTGTACTCTTGTTTTATCATATTCACATGCATGAGGGTCGATTTCTCAAATGGATTTATACAAATTAGCCGTTTTACTAAAATAATTGTTGGTCTTTTTCTCTTTTAACTTATCTGTAATTAAATTCATTCAGCGCTGTGTAAGTAGATAAATAAATGAATTTTTTCCCACCTCCTATATGCTAAAGAATCTAGTCATGTGTTTCAAGAATGACTCTTATGAAGAAGTGTATTTATATTTTTATACTATAAAATTACATTCGAACGAAAAATGTTAAAGATGTGCAAGTTAAAGTCTGCTCAAATAATCCCGATAAACGCCGTCATCGCAGATAACTCGCATCATCTCTTAGTGGCTATTTTAACATGTAAAGATTATATAAATTGCAGTAAAGGGACTGACATAAAACGACGTTTAAATAAAAAGACGTATAATTAAAATTTTACTAAAAAAACTTTGATTATTACAAATTTAATGCTGCTAATACAAATTCGTTTAAAAATACTAATTTTTAAGTTTTTGATGCCTAGGCCTAATTATTTGAATTTCGATATTTCTCCATCATGCAAATGATGGAATTGTAAGTTAGCTAGCCGATCCTTATCACAAAAGCTCACGGGTGTAATTTTTTAAATATATAATGTCATTGTGATTTTTTTTCTTTTCAAACTCTATAAAATTTGTAGATAATTTTTGTATGAAAGTTTTTTTATTTCATTGATAGCGCATAATACCTACACATCAATGGAAGGGAATGTATTTAGACACGCAACATTTCTGTGACAATTGTGAAAATTGCCTAGAAAATAAATCAAAATCCAAACTTACTAAAAAAATGACTTCTGATAATAACTTAGCTCCAGGTCAATGCATTGCAATAACATTGTTGGAGAACTTCTTAGATCCATCGACAACAAACACTTCATTTTAACAATAATTGATCACTGCAGTAGATATTTAGAAGCTTATCCTGTGAACAACATAACTTCAAGAAGAATTATTAACTGTTTAAACAAATATTTTCTAACTTTGGTCTTCCAAAATTCTTAATTACAGACAACGCAACAAATTTTATCTAGATTTTTGGACGTGTTAAATATTCAACATAGAAAATCTTCTATTTGCTATCCAATTGTTGACTGGAACGAGCTCATCGTACAATGAAAGATAGTTTGGCATCCATGTGTGAGAGAACTTTTTAATGGTCTGAAAAATTTCTATTTTTTGAATTATACAAAAACAACTCAATTCATTCTGTTACAAAATTTGCTCCAGCAGAAATAGTTTTTGGTAGAAAACAAAATTTTCCACTTGACAGCTTTTTTGATCCTGTGACAGCTGACAATGAACCTAAATACCATGGAAGTATGAAACATTACACGAGTTCTATCAGAAATGTATTTTCAAAAATGAAGATCAATATTTTAAAAACAACGCACCATACATCAAGGGTCATAAAGTGCCAAATTTTAGTCTAGGCGACAGTGTATTTCTGAAAATTTTTTCTCATCCACAAATATTCCAAGAAAAATGAAAAGGTCTTTTTGAGATAGTAAAAATTTGAGAAACAAAAATTATGTCATAAGTAGTCTAAAATACAACAAAACTATCAAAGTAAATGTAAGCAAAATCTTTAAACAGTAGCAGCAAATGCCAAACCTTAAGAATTAAATCGAAAAGGAGAAGTGAAAGGGAAAATTTCTCTGTTTATAACTTTTATGTCCATAATTGTGTAACAATTGATCTATAACATAGAATATATTTTACTTCATGTATTTAAGTATGCTCAAAGTTTTAAGATTAAGTTTTGGGTACAACGTGTACACAAAGGAAAATATGTGATGTATAGCAAACTACAAAAAAAATATTTGCATTTTTAATCTGTATATAAATTGGGATTTATATCCTGGTATTTGGCAGTATTGTTTTTTATTTTATAATATTTTACTAATTTTCTCAGGCTGTTCCAAAAATGAAGTAAATTGGGTATGAATCTTGACAAGATTGATAGTAGCAGAAATTTTTATCCATTAAAGAATTGTACTGCATGCACTTGCAGCCAAATGAAGCTATGTATGATGTATCACTGATTGTTTTCTTTTTCAGAAGTTAAAATTCTATATAGAAGCATGATATGTTTTCTCCTATAGTTTGAAGCTCGAATTTGTTTCAGAAAAGTAGGAAAGAAAATTGATGTGCATTTGAACATCATTGGCATTGAGAGTAAAATTGTATAAGATAAATCGATATAGTACGATGATATGTTATAATGGTTTTTGAGTTTTTCTGGGGAGAGTGGAGACAGAGCAAAAACATGATCGTAATATATGTAAATGCAAGATATAAAACTTGGATTTTGATGTGTTATGCAACTCTATCTGTGATGTGGAGTAATTTTTTGAAACATGAAAATGTTTTAGGGAAATCCTTCCAGTCGGAGGACAGTCAATTCTTCCCTTTGGGGGGGATGTTAGATTGCAATTTAGCAATAACATTCTTTTCGGCTTTGCCAGTGCTATTTAAATAATTAGTGTTTTCGCTACGAAAGTTTCTTTCATGTCTTGTGGCAACTCTTAACTTTTCAATGGATTTTTTAAATTTTTGTTAAATTGCTGAATTAATTATTCCCTTTTTGTAATGATTAACTAAAATTGTTAATTGCTTTAACTTTTTATCAATTTGTTTAATGGTTCGGTGTTCAATCAGTTTTAAATCTTTTTTCTTGCACCGGACTATATGCTCGAAATTTAATGGCGGAAGCTTTTTGGTGTATTTAGGTCCCGGCGTAACCCACTGGGCCCTTTTGTGTCAGTTGAACACAACTGACACAAAAGAAAGTCAAAGACTTTCTTTTCTGTCTGTTCGCTTGTCTGTCACTGTGCAGACGTACCGATGATTCGAGAAGGAACAGCGTTAGATGAAGCAATCTATGATATTCATTTCATATATAATGAGACAAGTATGACCTAGCAATGATGGTTTTTTCAAGCAATAGCTGACAGTGAGTAATGAGGTAATTACTCTTTGGCATTGTTGATTTTTGTTCAGATTTCTTCAGAATAACTGTGAGAATAAGTTGCAGGGAAAATAATCCAGGCTGTAGCAAACAATTCTATAGGAAGGGGTGGGTGGTTCAATCCCAAACTCGCCTACAGGTAAAAGCCTACCCTATAGGAGGAAATGCACCAAAGATAAAGGAGTAGAAACTATAGATAAAACCAAATTATTTATTTAAGAAAATGTAATATGAGAGATAGGTATTTACAAATGACTATTTACATCTGGTTAGACAAAAGAGAGGATTAGGCATGATTAGTTACTTAATTAACGATATGTTATACTTAGAGAAATATTAACTTACAATACTCCTTACTCAAATACAAAAGACAGTAAATCATTGCCAGACACCATCGTTGCGATCAAGGGAAAATCCCTGTCGCTAGCCAAATTGCCTGATCTCCCATATCGTTGAAGGTTCGAATCGCTTTCCCTTCGATTTAAACATTAGACTCCGTTTCAACGAAAGACGACTCCCAAGCCTGTCACGTGGTTTGTGAGGCAAGAGCGCGTGATCACATCTGACGATATCTTTCTGATGACTTAGCGTTTATTCAAATGAGCTTTTCGGAAGTGTGTGGGAAAAACATTATACAAAGGATTAAAACTAGAACTTAAATGATTAAATTTAAGAGAAAGTTATGCAGGGAAAACCACAATTCCCACATATATGTTGCGTGTATATATATAGTAACTAGTAATTCGACCTGTCCTTACGGACATACAAATATCGAGCCACTGACAGATCCGAAGAACGCCAGCAAATTCGAATACAAAATTTCTTCACAAAGTACACTGCTTCATGCGAAAAAGGTTAAAATATCTAACACAATTTCTCACACTTTCAAATTCCTAAACGCACTTTCAAACATTCCTAAACACAAAAATTTCAATAACTTACGTGTATGTATATAGAAGAATGAAGCAATTACTCGTAAGCATTGTTGATTTTTCTCTAAATTTCATCAGTATTCTAGAAGAAGACGAATTAAATTTCGCAATAGATCTGTATGTGGACACTGTGACTAATTGCTTTATAACGTTAAAGAATTCACGAACATTGTTCAGTACCTATTGTGACTGTTCAGAAAATGCCTAGACTAATTATTTAGATCTTTCTCCATCGTGCAAATGATGGAATTGTAAGCTAGCTAGACGATCCTTATCACTAGAGCTCACGGGGGTTACTTTTTTAAATATATAATGTCATTGTGATTTTTTTTCTTTTTAGCTATAAATTGTGTAAAGAATTTTTTATGAAAGCTTCTTTGATTTTTTTGGTAGAGTTATATTTCATTTTTAGAAAGGCTGCAGCAATTTTACAATGGTATAATATGTATGTGAACTTGTTTTATTAGAAGGTCTCTGATCGACATGTGCATCAACAAAATCTTGTTTGTTATTTTCTTATATTGTTCCACATAACCAAAAAAAGTTCTTTGTTAAAGTTGGTAATATTTATTAATTTTTTAGATAAAAGTTTAATTAGTCAGAACTCGAATCTCTTGTCTTATTTTTTTTAGTGCAAAATGCAATGTACTCTTTTCCTAGATTTTCTTCCACTGTAGCGAAATGTTCCAGACAGTATTAAAAAGATGGACAAGAATAAGAATGTAAAAAGATTGTAGTAATCGCACATAGCTCAGTTTTCTTAACTCATTTGCGCGTCACCCCGATCTAATAACGTCGTTTATATTTATTCGTTGTTTCATCACGGTCCCGATTCATTCATATTTATCGTAATGATAAAGAGTTTAGTTTATACGACGCACAGCTTCGATTATACGTCATTTTCCCCCTCCCAAAATTTCCACCTTTCTAGCATGTGAATTATGATGAAGATATCAAGAATTTAAAATTATCGACAATTGATGAATTAATAGAAGACTAATGGTCTGCTGATAATTAGAGCGATGATTAAGTTTTTCTCCCTTCCTTTAAGGACGCAATGGACTAGAAAAACTCGAACTTATATTTTTTATCAAAAGAATTATGAACAAACATTCCATGAACAAAATTCGATCCATCATCATATACGAAAAAAAAATAAGAACGTGAAACGTCGGTTAAGATTTTGTTTAAGATACGCTCACCAGCATGCACATAAATCTTAAATGATATTCATGCATAATTATGACTCAAGATGCCTCCAACAACAGCAGCAGATCATCTAATTCCCAGAACTAAAACTATCCAGCATCACTAACGCACCATTACCGGGGATTAGGCCCTCTTTGGATCCATCGACACCAAAAATTACTTTCTTCAATATTACTTGCTTCAATATGCAATGAAGGTGTGATTTTTTTCACTTTAATGATATATTCTTATTTTTAATATTTCATTATTGATTTCCATACTTTCTAGTAATATACTAGTACTATATGAAAAAAACCTTTAAAATTAATATTTTTAAGCGAATTTGCATTAGCAGCATTAAATATGTAATAATCAATGTTGTTTAGTAAACTTTTGATTATACGTCTTTTCATTTATACGTCGTTATATGTCAGTCCCTTTATTGTAGTCTATAAAGTCTATTACATGTTAAATTAGCCACTAAAAGACGCTGAGAGCTGTCTGAGATGATGACATTTATCTATATTTTTTAAACAGATTTAACTTGCGAATCTCTAGCGTTCTTCCCTCGAATGTAATTTCATAGTATAAAAATTTAAGTACATTCCTTTATAAGAAGCTCGCTTGAAAAATTTGTACTTTTATCCATGAAATATGTGAAAATATATATACATTATCAACATCGTAAAAGAAAGATGTCTCTGATTGGGCATTATAATATCATTGCTGAGAATTAATAATTATCATGGTCATGATAATAACCATGTTTTCGTTTATTTTTATCATTTCCTTTTTTTCGTTTGTCAGTATTTTTAATATTTACCTTCTTTGGTTATAAGCACTCTCATTGTCAAAGAGCCCTCCTTACTGTCACGTATACGAAGTATAGAAAGAGAAACTTCTGTAATTGATCAAAATACGGAAATCCAGATTTTGATGAATCTCCACGTTTTAGGACTTCCTGAGTCCGAAATAGACATTTAAGCAATTATTTTTACTATGCACGATAACTCAGAAACGAGATGAGCGGAGCAAATGAAGTTTGTTATGTGGTCTTTAAACCAGAACTGTAGGTTTGTATGAAAGTTTGGAAGAAATCCATCTGCTAAATCGCTGTATGTCCGTCCACACTTGTGCATGTGAATACTATAAAGGAAGGGCAACACGGGACACATGAATGGGATTTGGCGTATGGTTTTTGCACAGAATCGTTAGATTCGCATTGCATTTTAAATTAAATCTCTGATTGGGGAGACAGTCTGATTAGTATTTCTTTTCGTTTGCGTTTGTAATAATGTCGATTGAAGGAATTAATGTTGCAAAATTCATATTCGATTCCTTTCATTTTCACAAATAGGCAAACCTTTAACGCACCATACATTTGAAATTAAGGAGAAATTTGAGTGGATAATACACCTGCTGTTTCTGTAAATTTCCTTTGGCTATTAGCAGTTTAAGTTATAAATTCTCTTTTTTTAAAAAAAATATTATGAAACATTAAATAATATGTTTTGTTTTTGCAATGGTAATTAAAAATCTAAAATCTACACTTCAAAAATTATTATTTTCGAAACAATTTCATCTGCAAAACCTTATTTGATGATTTATTTTTCAAATAAATTCATGTTTAATTGTTTGAAACTTGTCATAATTGGCGACTGCAAAATTATATCATAATCCTTATTTAATTCATAACATTCAAATAATTTGCTGAATTCTTATTTATTTGAAATTTGAAATTAGATCACCATATTGATTTCAAAACTAAAATATCATTTATTTTATTATATCAAAAGAAGGTATGAATCAATCACTATTCGGTATTTTAGAATATCTTAGACATGAACATCCCAACCCTGCTTATGTTGAAGTATCATTCAAAATGCGTTAACTTCACACTGCCATTCATCAAAAAGATTGAATACAACGGTTTTGGCATCAAATGATAAATTATGATGTTTTAGAATTGTAAAATTATTCTTGAAAGTTATTCCATTTCTCCGAAAGAAAAAATGATACCAAATATTAAGCAGACAAAGGCTTATATATCAAAAGAACATGACTTATTATGTGTAATTTTTTGCACATTGTATCTTGATTTATTTTTTATCTCCTTTTGCAAAAGCCGGTAGAACAACATGTAGAAATAAAATTATAAGAAAATATGTTCCAAGAATATTCTCTTTTTCTTTTACTTTAAAACTATTCCATGTTAATTCTTTGTATTCACAAACAACAAGAAAATGTTAGAATTTGAAATGGATTTCTTTTTCTAGTATGTAGTATTCCTGTATTAGCATACATATGGATAGCGACCAATTTTTCTTTAATTTTTAATATAATTAAGCAAGATATGACAAATTGAATATCTTAAAGTGTTATTTAGATAATTCAGTATTTTATAGAAGTTCTTGTAAAATCTCGGGATATTTTCTTCTAGATGTTTTTCTAGCGGTCTCATTTACTTCAATGAAGTTGGAATCGTTTGTTGGTCAGGAGCGAAATTTCTCATAATTCATAATTTTAAGACTAATAATTTCATCATAGCAACATTCTAGAATATATTTCCTAAATATTCCGTAATTGAGATTAAAAAGTAATTTAAAAAAGTAAACAGAGTTACAGATGGAGTATAATAAAATTAATAGAAGAATACTTACACATTTTTCTTTGCAACAAAATGCTATTATTTAATTTTTAAAAAAATATTTGATGTTACACGGATCTATATATATTTCCAAATCAGGTTTAAAATACATTTAAGAAAATTTAATTATATTAGTCTTTTTCTTTTATGTGATATTTCATACTTGAACATTGTGTGTTTAATAAATGTGTAAGATTTATTTTTTTATGATTTTTTGAGACCTTATTTTTAGATATAAAGTAGAATTGTGATCCACTATTGAACGGAGAAGTAAGGAGAAAAACAGAACCAGGAATCATTTTCATTAAAAAAATATAAATAACCTAACGGCAGAAATTGTAAGTGTAAAAAAAAGTTGTGCAAGCCTAAAATTTTGAGGTTGCACATAAAGTAATAATCTGGGATTTTATCCTTCTTACAGATGTTAGAAAATAAGTTTATTTTTATTCAAAATCATGTTGAATGACGGAATACTTCGGCGTAAGTCTCCAAGAACACGTAACGTCTTCGGACCCCATCTGGAAAAGATTACTGTCAAGAAAATATTAAAACTAGATTACATGGAACCTAAGCATGAACAAACGACTATGAACACGGAACTTTGATCATCTCTCTTTTTTCAAAGTGAAATATTTAAACAAATTTTCCTTCAAGTTTATCAACAAAACATTGATTGTGTTGAAAAATGAATTTAAATATCTGCAGATGGCGCCCCTTGCTTCGAAACCAAATGCAAGATACAAATTAACATGGTTGATAATGCATTTGTAAAAAAATTATTATATGAATTGCCATCATGCAGAAAAATAACTGCAAATTTACAAAACTTTCGCTTATCAAGAAAATGAGGTGGAAAATTGATTACAAATGCTATACACAGACATGAGAATGTACAACAGTCACAAGGTAGTTTAAATGAATCCATATCCCCTACGAAGAAAGTTTAAATCACGAATATTAAGTTGTGTAATGTGAATTCCTACTTACTCAGAAATTCTGCGCTCCTTGACGATGTGGAGGCAAGCAGGGGTTGAAGCAGATCCTTTCACGTCATTGCTTATTTAGCACTTCCCTGTTGTGTCTGGACACGATTAACGATCGAACCTTAGAACTTTTAGTCTCGCACTGTAAAATCTCACGTTCTCAAGTAACACATCCATACAATGACAATGACTAATTGATGGTTACCAGCCCAGAATGAATAATCTGGACTTTTAAAGAAACCGAGAGGTGTGTAGTTATCTGAGGTGGCCTCAAATCTAAAATTTTTTTTATAGAAAGTCCTATATATTAAAAAAGTGGTAAAAAATTATTTTTATAAATTTTAGAGCTTTAATGGAGAATTATGCAAAATATTTGTATTATTTTTGTACGTAATTTTCTGTTCTATTATTCTTATCTCTATTAGCGTACCTTTCTCTAAATGTCATGTTGGGCAGGCAGAGGTTTAGAGTGAAATGTTACGGCAATAAATTAGTTAAGTATATGTACGAATTACAATAGATCTGAGGTGGTACATATCATTGTAATTCGATGGAAATACCTCTGTGGGCAAGAGAAATTTTGGTGTTTATAGCTACGTATTTTTGAAATCAAAAATCTGTGAAAGATCATCCTCAAACTATTAGAAGAAATGTATTATACCATTTAAAATACACATGGTAATTAGCATTCTGTTGGTTTTTGAATGCTTTCTGAGCAAAAATAAATCTTTTTTCTCTAAACTAGAAATATTTAAATACACTTTCTTTATAATATTGATATTCTGAATGGATTCCTTTGATATTTTCATCTCACATAAATTGTGCTATAAATCACATTGCATCCGAATCGTATAGCATTGAAACTTTTTCTACGCATTTTCATTTATACTCTTTGTATCAGAATTCAATCAATTTAAACATCTTGCAAAACTGATTCATATAAAGAATATAAAAGAAACGGACATAAATTGAAATTAATTATCAAATTTTCCATCCATTTTAATGAATTTCTTTGGAAAATCCATTTAAAATAATTTTTATAAATTACTATTAACTTATGTTTAATTGAAATCAATAATTAATTTTAAATATATATTTTCATAGCGCCACCCATGGTAGTGATGTCGCGATAAAAAATTTATTTTAAAGCTTATAATATACTATAACAACAAATTTAATAGAGCGATTGAACGTAAAAAAAATGATAAAATAAAATTTATTATGTTTTGTGCATTTATAAAAGTGTGTTTAAAAAATTAAATTATTTCAAGCAAAATGCTGTACAAATATTATGGTACAAAATGTTTGTACAAATTTTGATTTTTTAATCGAAGTCGACCTGTTTGGTTAAGGCGATACCATTCGATTTTGGCCCTTCAATTTGAAGCATGAAAATAGAAGAAGTGGGATTTTTCTAAACGATATTTTCATAAAAAAATTTAAAGACCTGTAAGATTTGACAGTTTGAAAATGAAAATAACAATTTTGGAAAGTGTATTACACGCTAATTTTTACATGCTTCAGAAATGTGGATACAGTTTGCAAAAGAAATGATAATCTTCATCAATATCTCCCTAGTAATGAAATTTTTTGTAAAAATGCGTACATATCTTATTCCTTCTATGAAAATAGATGCATCATAACAGAAGTTAATATTTATATTTAATAATTACTCCCTAAAATTTACATTACATTAAAACGTACTAAATTCAGAGAATCAAAAATCAAAATTTTAAGAACTCATTTCATTGCTATAATTCCAATTGCATCATACACTAGATTTTCGACATACTTTGAATAAATAAAATATCTTATTTTCCCAAACGTGATTTCAAAAGTTTTGAAGACTGTTCTAATCGTTGAATTATTCAATTTAGCCGAAAATAATATAAACAATCGACTTGCACTGAGATATAAGTTTCTTGCCCTCTAACTTATTTTACGTAATTTGTTTAAAAAAGTATTGCAAGTAAAGTAACCAATATTATGAAATTTTTCATTTTTACTTACAATCTAAAAAGAAGAAAAGATATTTTCATTAATTTTCAGATTGTTAATTTAACAGCCAGACTACTTTTAAAGATTCTAATTCTAAGAAAATTCATAGTTAAAATTAGCTACTTTTAATTCACATGTTAACCAGTATCTTGTCGACAATCACATGAGAATAGAAATTCAATTGCAGGAAACTTTAAACAAGATAATTAAATTACTTGTCATTGATCAGCAGCCCTTCTGGGTGAATCGTATAACAGTAATTGTATTATATACTTCTAACTGGAAAAACTCTAAATGACGAAAGAATTATATATTTTACGGATGAGGTAAATAAAATATACTGCTTGGTAAATATCTATATAGTCTTCGTCTTTTAGTCAGATTGGAATGATTTGAGTCATTTCAACGGCCGCCTGAGGAAGATGTCCTAATCAACGCAAGACTGAGCAACCGAGGCCGTGGATTAGCCAAAATCTATGTGAATTTCTGGCTTTTATAAAATCTGTCAATTTTATAGGTTGTAAAAGTGAAAGAAGATTATTGGTATAAAATGTTCGTGTGACAAGCTTATTTTACTATCACTAATACTGAACGAGGCAGTACTAAAATTTAGACTGCAATTTTATTAGCACTAATAACAATTGACCAGTAAATATAAAATGTAAATCTTGCTTGTTTAAACTAATTTTCGAGTTTTAAAAAAAGTGCTGCATAACTCTAATGGTTCAGCAAGAAAGCTATGAGGCATAGATTGGCATTGACCCAGCCATGAATGTTCTTTCTTGTATATATATGTATCTCTGGGGGATGGCTTATTTTTTTTATTTATTTATTTTGCAAAATGTTGTAATGTTTTAGAATTATCAATACGTGAAAGTCTTCATAAACTACATTTATTATTTCTTTTAATTTTTAAATTCTTCCTTTTGATAGATTATATTGGAAAAATATTTGGTTTCTAGAAATAAGAATAATGAAAACAATATTCTATAAATAATTTTGGTTTTATTTTTGTTTTATCCACATGAGTATTTTCTGTTTGTTATATGGAGATAAATGTTACATTAGTTTTCGAATTATAGCGGGGTTTATAAGTACAGACGTTTGTAAGAGTTTTTTTTTATTTACGTGACACATTGAAAACATTCTTAAGGTATGCGACTGGTTTAAAATGTTTGTGATGAGATTATCAAAACTTTATGACTTGAATTTTGTAGCCTGTTTAAATGAAGCTTTCGAAAATTGGTCTCAATTTTTTACTCTACGTGAATTGCTAAATGGAGTTGTGCTGTTTATTACCGGAACTGTAAAGGCAATATTTTATGTTGGTGTGAACTTTTAAAATGTGTTTTCAGAGAAATGATATTTTTGAAAACTGTCGACTGTAACGATTTCTGCAAAAAAAGTTATTCAAGTATTGATATGAATTTTCTGAGATTAATTTTCTGCAATATGCTTGATGTTTTCCCTCTAAAAAACTAAGGGTCAATTTTAAAATCAAGTGTTATTTTAAGAGTTTAAATATTAAACGAAAGCATTTCTTTACGAAAAATTACCAGTTTAGTAACTATGTCCAGCTTTCATCTCAAAAACCATTTCCAGCTAAGAAATATTTTAGAGCATAACACAAATAACTGTCATAAAAAATGTACTCCTACATCATGTATACTAAAATATGATTTTGTCTATGGCTGTTAGTGTGGCAACATTTAGCTATTTTCAAATTTCAGTTTTTAAAAAAATATCATTTTGAAAGCCTTAATTTACAATATTTTCTAGGTTTGAAAATATATGTTGAAAAGTACCATTAAAATATATATAGTTATTTTTCAAAAATGTTTCCTGAACACATGGATACCTTAAACCCCATGGAAAGAGCATAAGTTGTAATAGGATTATTGCTTGATAGGATAAAAGCTGAATTGAAAGGGAAATTTTCTGAATACCGTTTGATTTTGTCGTAAAATAGAAATTCAAGAACGTTGAACAATTAATCTATTATTATTATTATTTACTATTACCTAAGTACCACTTTGCATTTCCTTATAAAATATCCCAATATTCATTTTCGAAGAATTTTCGTCAGATATTCCAGTGGGAGTTTGTATCTAATAACTTAAATGATTATTATTCTTATGCTGGAATTTATTGTTTGTAAACCAAAAGGAAAGTCACTGACGGGGTTTGGAAACAATGGTGGCACTAGCAACCGACATGAACACTAGCTGGAATAAATCTTCCTCCTTCCCCAAGGCTCTGTGTATAGTGACAAAATATGGAATGTTTTGTACTGCAACATAACCAGGCAACCGAATCACCCCACCCGCCATACTCCGGCACAACTGAGTGACACCCGCTGCACTGGGGCTAGAATACTGAGGACGGAGTGGCTGCCGTGGAGTCCCAATAGCCTCTCACCCTGGCCACAGCCTGACTCTTCCGGAAGAAGCTGCAATACTATCATTGGTGGTGGGGATCTGGATCTACCCTCAAGGGAAGGGAGAGCCAGCTTACTTCTAATGGCTGTTTTCATCCATGAACTTGAGGTGGCCCTGAGGGGTGCACTGCTATAAGGGCAGAAAACCATTATGTATTTTGGAAGTAATTCTGACCGAATCAGGCTATAGTTTGAGGTATATTTATGATTTTGCTACAAAACCAATAGTACCAAATATCATTTCACTTGTCGTTGTGGTTTTGGATTATCAGATTCTCACAGAAGAAAATATGCAGGCAGATAAAAATTATACCGATTGTTGAATTTCGACCAAATTTTTATAGGACATTAAAATCCAATTATAAAACAAAATAAAAAAAGATTTATACACATCCAAATCTTTGCGTGCTTATTGATGTGGTCGCACGCAGAGGACGTCCAAAATCTGGTAGAATCTTGTCGAATTCTACCATTCTGTTATAAACTCAACATACCAAATTTCATTCGCATAAATTGCTCTATTTTCAAATCATATTGTTCAAAGACAGAAAAAGTCGAAAAATTACTTTATCGTACTCAGGGAGTTAAAGAATGTAATGGTTCATCAAAATCTTGAGATTTTTTCGATTGCAATTCTTTCTCATTGTATATACTTCGTATTGGCGAAAGTAAATATTGCACAAACAATGGCATTCAAACTGAAGATTTGACTTATTTGTTTCCTGCAGTGTACTGCAGTTTAAATGGTTGTCAGTAAACAATCAACATTTTGGCCACGGTTGTTGTCCGCGTGACTTAAGGAAAGTAACATAAGGCAATAATAATGCTTGGAAAGGAAATGTTGATCTTCCTGCTGTATTATGTTCACATTTACTAAATTTACTAACATTAATGTGCTGAGAAAAAGAACTATTTTTTGTAAGTTAAGGAAATAATGAAATAAGAAAAATAACAACAGAAGCAAAAACAAATTAATATCATTATCTTGTTTTCACAGTCATCGACTGTAAATTTAAAATTTGCGTAGAATACTTTATTAGCAAAACACACACAAGAGTACAAAGCAGAAAATTCCAGCAGAAATTTCGTAGATCAATTGAAAAAGTAAAATTTACTATTTCATAAGGAATCTTCATGAAAACAATTTTGTGGAAACTTCGAGGCAAAAACGAAGACATTTATCTGTAGCTTGTAACGCAGCAGCTTGTTCACGGCATTTTAATTTCTTTGATAATAATCATTCGTGAAAACGCATGGGAATTGCAGGTTCCGTCCAATTTTCATAAGTTTCTGCTCGATGAGTGATTTGTCTAATGACCGCCAAACACTAAGGAAAACGTTTTGAAACTGCTTTTGTATTTTTAAATTGGTATTAACGGGAAGGAAATGGGGACAAAACTGGCAAGGAACTTCTGTGCATCATTCATCACCTAAAATAGAACGTATAACCCTCGGGTGTAAAAATTTCACTTCTTCGACATCGGACTGGAATGTTTCGCAGGGCACAAATAGAACCGTGTGCCACGCCTTGAACAAATATTTAAATAAAAAAAGTGATTAAGTTCAAAAACAACTTCTCTATTAAATTTTAGTGTACACATACCATTATTTTAAAATTTCTGATCTATTTGTCTTTTCAAGCAAGTGTAACTTACTATTTACTGAGACATGTATATTTTCTAAATATATACAGGAATGAACTTAGAAACATTTGAGAAGTAACAATAAATACAAAAATTCAAGAATAGAAATTTTGTTTTAACAAAATAATGTTGATTATTATGCAGCAAGAACAACAACAAAAGAAAATTATTTCATCCGTAAATATGTTTATTTATTTAAAATTCACACCAACATAGCCAATCCAAGAGGATGTAAAGCCTGATATGTGTCTGTTGAGATGAGACAGTACAGTATATCAAAATAAGTTTAGAATTACTTAATTAAGATTAAAATTACGTACAAAAGTTAATAAACTTAATGAACCCAATGAAAGTGTAAACGAAATAGGATAGATTAAAAGCAATCGCATCTATTTATCAATATAATTGCACTCAGTGATATTTCTGATATTTCAGTGAGCAGTAAAAGATATAAGCGGAAGAGATATGAGAGTGAGCAGGAAAAAACTCCGACTCGCGTATGCAGTAGAAAATAGTGCCCTTCCAATTTCACGCACCCCTTTAGTATGCAAAAAGAGTAAGAAGAAGCAATCTCGTTTCCGGACCCTATCTGGAAAGATAATACTTTCAAGAAAAGATTAAAACAAGATTGGTTGGAAATAAACAGGAAAAATCAACTCTCAGCAAGGAACTATTATCATCCCTCTCTTTTTTAGTGCGAAGTGTTTGAATAAATCTTTGCTTTCAAGTTGTATCAACAAAACATTAATTGTATTGACAAAATTAAAATTTTTATCTGATTTTATAAGTGTAACAAAATGAAACGTCTCGATGTTACACAAATTATTCAGCTGATTTAATGATGCCAAATACACCACTGAGTCTTCAACACATTAACAACATTAAAAAGGAACCATCTTTAATCAGAATAAAAAAAATGAAAATTGTTTCATGTAAGTCGTTTTATGTGACTTCAAGAAATATTTTTGCCAAATCAGAAAGAAGACCAACTACGCATTTGGACATGACTACGTAACAAGGATTTTTCAAACAGACGAAATGCCAAACAGTGGATTAAACAGATCCCCACTTTGGTCTATCAATTTTATTGATGTGAATTTATTGCACTTTTGATACAGATTATTAGTCTTTAACTTAAAAATTTTTAACGTTCAACCCTTTTAAGACTGAAGTCACACCTCAAAAGCAATGGCACTGAATTAGAATTCACACCAAAGCTAGATTGCGCCTGAGAGTTTTGTAAAATCTTTTAACGGGTCAGAAGCACTCTTTCCATCCTAAATATTTTCATGATTTTTGTCTTTAATTTATTTCATCATTCATCATCATATCCATTGGTGGGGAATCGTGAAATCAATTGCTGTCAAATTGTAGCACCAGATGTCGCCTCTCGTAATGAATCAAGTCAAAATCAGTTAAGTTTTTGGTTGATAATCTATTTGAAAAAATAAATATACGGCATGCCATCAGAAAAAATAACTGTACAGAATTTCGAAATATTAGCTTATCAAGAAATGAGGGAAAATTTGATAACAAAATCTCATCTTTAGAGACATGAAATGTGCATCAGTCGACAGGTTGTTTAATGGAGCCCATATCACTGCGGAGAGTTTAATCACTAATATTAATGTTGTAGTTCTTTGTGAATTCTACTTTAAAAAGTTGCTCGCCTCCTTGAACGATGAGGCGGCAGGGGAGATGGGTAAGCAGTCCTTTGAATTTCTTTCACTTCCATTGCTATTCTCATTCCTCTATGGTTTCGGACACAAATAATAATCCATCTTTATAACTTCGCGCACTGTAAAATTCACGTTTCCATAATACATCCATATCTAATGACAATAAGACTAATTGAGATTTACCAGGCCAGTTATAATAAAACAGGCTTTATATTATAAAAATCATTAAACGTGATCGAGGGTTGTGTTCAGTTAAATTTGAAAATATTTTATAGGAAGTTCTGCAATATGAAAAGTGGTACAACTTCAATTATAAATTTTCGAGCGTTAATCCAGAACTAAGCAAAATGTTATCCCATTTTCTCTTTTGAATTTTTTTTTCTAATATTCTTTCCCTCTGTTGATGTACTTTTTCTTCAACTTTCATGTTGGACAAGCCGAGAGCCTCTGAGAAAGTCAAAACAATGAAACCCGGCAAGTAGATACGAATTTAAATATATTTGACGGAAATATTCCATTAACGTTTCGTGAAACCGTGTCTGAGCAATGGAGAAGCAGCATGTGTATAGTTACCTATTTTTAAATTTTAATCTTGAAAGAAATAGCTCTTAACAGCAGAAAAAATGTATTTTGCCATTTATGACATGTAGCTAAAATTGCCATTTCCTGTTTTGGTTTTTAAGCAAAAATAAATCTTTTCTCTACTCTTGAGATATTTAAATACGCCTACTTTTCTTCCTGCTTCCTAGGAAAAGTGCCAACCCCTTTAAGAGGTACGTAAAAACATTGACCGAGGAAGAAAATTTCCGAATTTTAGAAAAAAGGGACCAAGAAATATCCCTCAATCTGTGCTTCCAATGAATCCTATAAACGAAATACTTTGTAAATAAAATGGTTACGAATGATTTGGGACTATGATGGAACGACGCATAAATCTATGATACGTATAAATGAGAAATTTATAAATGATGCATTAATATATGACAAGGATCATTTACACATGTGCAAAATACCAGGCAAGGGAAATCCCCTTTCTACCCATTTTTATTTATAAACTGAATCCTTTTTGTTTATTTTTAATTTTTCCCTTTACATAGGCTTGTTGTATGCATGAGTGAGAGCAAGGATGAATTGCGAATGGAGATGAATGAATTAGAAATTTAATTG
Source organism: Araneus ventricosus (assembly GCA_013235015.1). Classification (NCBI taxonomy): domain Eukaryota; kingdom Metazoa; phylum Arthropoda; class Arachnida; order Araneae; family Araneidae; genus Araneus; species Araneus ventricosus. The sequence goes on from BGPR01021774.1 coordinate 24,892, forward strand.
GTCATAACTAATAAAATATTTACTTTCAGTTAAGTCAGGATCAACGATGTTCCATGTCAGGTTCGGAGGTTGCGAACCTAGAGTTCGTGTGCTCCGTAAAAAGCATTCATCAGTGGTGTGTGTGGCAACATACGGTCAGTTATGGATGACAAAATAAAAATTGATCGCTTTGTCTAGAAAATGAAAAAAATCTAAAGCTATGACTGAGGGACATTGAAGAGGATATTAATCCATGAATTAAGAAAGTCTTCACGATATTTTTCTATTCAGAATGATGTGGATGGAATGTCTTATCACTCCTCTTTGAAATTTACTCTTCCCTAGATTTCAGAAAGAAAGGCTACTTTTCGATATATTATTCATTATTTCACATCTCTCTTAGATTTGCGAAAGGAGGAAAAATTTATCTATGCATGCATAAAAATTAGAAGATCTTAGTCTATCAAAGCATGGGAAAAGAGAAAAAAAATGAAGAAATTGAAAAAAATATTATTTAACCCTCTGACTGCCACAACGGCTTTACCGGCCCGTCATGCAAACTGCCAGACAAACGGCCGAGCCGCCGAATTGTCGCATGCTTGTTTCCTTCCCCTTTTCAAAAGGGTAGTTAAACGGTGCGGAGCAATCTTATCTTGTTAACAATGGTTGTTTCCCTCCCACTGTCACTCTTGATTGATGTCTCTAGTAAGTGTTCGAGGGCAAATGCTTAATTTACGTTACTCTTTCTGCTTGCTAACTGCTCAAATGCCTGAATATTGGAAAGTTTTATATGAGGAATAAATTAACAAAATATCATTTGCTGATATTGATGAATTCTATTTAGTTTTAATGAATTTCATACTGGAATTTTTTTTAATGTTTATTATTATAAAACCAATATCGGAAAGTGTGTAAACAAAATGTGCTGATTTTTTTAAAAAATAAAGATTTGTAGTATTTCTTTTTCCAAACGGTATTATAAAGGCTTATTACAATGACTTAAATATTCTTACTTTAAAATGTCTTACTGATAAAATATAAAATCCATTGATTTTTTTTTAGTAAATTGTGTTTGAAACAATATAAAGTATTTTTCAAAGCTAAATCTTTTTCCTACCAATACTTTAAACCGTCTTAATTATAAATGGAATGAATTAAATATTTGTAATTCAAAAAAACATCTTACAGATCATTTGAATATTGGCAGATAT
>BGPR01021775.1:2840-26080 GCA_013235015.1 Araneus ventricosus
ATTATGTGGGGTCTGTGTTCGGGGAAAATAAATTTCAAGAATATCACTCAAAACCAGTCCACATGGAAAAGGAAAATCATCTAACTCGCGTACTTAGGGGTGTGCACAAGAAGACAATCGAAGAGAACTCAGTTTAGAACTAATTATTAAGTTTATTAAATAAAAACATATAAGTGAAAGATACTTACAGAGATGAGATATTTACATATTTGACAAGAGAGAGATTTAGGGTTTAGACATTATTAGGATTTTAATTCTACGTTACTCTTATGGAAAACTTCACTTACAATAGTTTAAAGAATATAGGCAGTACCATCGCCGTTGTGCTACCAGAGGAGAGAAACCCGTAGCTCGTTACGCTCGCCAACCTACATCATGTGCGTTCTTCTTAATTTCAATAAGCCATATCCTCCGGATTAAAACATTACACTCGGTTTTAACGGAGAGATACACCTACGCATCACGTGATTACCATGGAGCGAGCGCGTGATGGTTATCTTTCGATATCTTTCCATTGACACAACAATTAATCAAATGAGCTCGTTCGGAAAGTGAAAAAATACTATTATTAGGAAGGAATTGAACTTATGCTATTAAGCTATACGGGGAAAAATGCAATTCCCACATGAATATGCACGCCAAGTGTATGATAGACTGTCATAAGTCAAATTTATTAAAATTAGAGAATAAATCGTACAACTGAATTGATATCACTGAGAAGATAATTATTTCAATTTTCAGATGATGTAAAAATTATTTTTGTACTGTAATATTTTCGGAAGTTATTAAGGAAAAACGCCAAAATTTTGCTTAAATTTTAATAAATTAAAATTAAAATTTCAAATAGAACCCCCGGCTCCGAGGTGCACATTCCCACCCTCCTAAGTATGCTTGTGCCAAATTTCGTAGCTCTAGGTCCAGCGGTCTGACCTGTAGAACGCCAACACACAGAGACAGTCAGACGCATAGAAGTACACACATTCGCTTTTATTATTAGTAGAGATCACGATTAAATAATTTCCTTGGTTCAAAATTAAAATGCTAAGTAAAATCATTGTAGTAAATTTGTAGGCTCATTTGGATCGTTTGGGGCTATGGGCTACAGACCAATTAACAATTGGATTGAATAGCTCTGCCTCACAGGAATCTCTAGGTGGGTTTGTGTGTGTGTGTGTGTGTGTGTGTGTGTGTGTGTGAAGGGGACACCGCAAAGTGGGCGCCCGCCAATTAGTGATAAATTGAAGATGATAACAAAATGTTTTCGAAGCTATTACTACAAAGAAATTGTGGGGCGATCCACTACCTCTGTTTTCATTTTGTCTATATCCTATCTAGCATAATAAGTTAAGAATTATTTTCACTCGTTTTTGCTATCATTTTATTTTGTTATAAGATTTAAATAATAATGTACAAATTTGTTGTTAATATCAGTGCGGTACACTTCATTTGCTATGAGATTTTTGTTCTTAAATCATCATTTGGTACTATTGCTCGTCATTCCATCAGACATATTTTACCGTCTCGGCATCTTGCGAATTGTTAATTATTTCAAATAATTATTAATTATAATTTGCTAATCAATATTTAAATACCTTCAATAAAAAAAATGTTATGTGTTAACAGGAGTGGCGTTAGTGTCGGCCCGACGGGGGAGCGATTTGCTGTATGGGGGAGGAGTGTAATGAAATTGGTCTCAAATTTTCATCAAATCTTTATTTATCTACTAGTTGAATACCCCATTGCGTGAACGGGGTACAAAAATTTTCCCGACGGGGGGCACAGCATTCCCGACTGGGAGACCCTGTCTCCCCGGTCCCTCCACTGGCGACACCACCGTGTTCTAATTTGAAGCTAAATTAGATAAATTTTACTTGTCCCTCTTCGGAAAATTTCTACCGCCGCCTTCGGTTTCGCAATGACCCCACTTGGGGCCATAATTCACAATTTAAGAAGAGTACACTAGGCGAAATGATTTCAGTGCATCCTATGCATATTTCATATACAGTCGACGCTCGTTATAACGACCACACATTATAAAGACCATTCCATTATAATGACCAGTGATAAAATCCCCAACTGTGTTTCCCTATGTTATTTTACTTCCACTATAACGACCGTCCAGTGTCGTCTAATCCCAATACAACGTCCGAATTCAGCGGACACTCTTCCCGGTATTTGTCCAAAATTCCTTTATTTTCTACTTTAAAATCTATTTTAGAAATATATTTTTAATTGATAAAATTTTATTTTTAATACCAATGGTAAAAATAATTTGAGTATTTAGTTGGAATCTCTTTAAAAATAGCCTATTTTTACGAACTGCTGAACGTGCATCTGCACATTTTTTAATTTTATCCACTATAGCTACCTCTCGTTATAAAGACTTTTTGCTGTGGGACGCAGAGGGTCGTTATAACGAGCGTCAACTCTATTTATGTATTAATCACAATGAATGCGCATTTCACAAAATTTACTCGAGCGTAGGTTAAATTAAAACGCTAATCAACAACTGTTTTTAAAATATTGCGTATTGCCTTCTCCAACATTGTTAATTTAAAATAAATAAAAAATATTGCTTAATTAATAGCCAGACTCATATTTTTCAAAATTATTCAATCAAAGAACTAATGAAAATAACCGTCATTTCTAAAACTTTTTGAAATCTGAAAATAATATACGTATAGCCAAGAAATGCTTTATAAGATTTTTCCCCCCAGATAAATTAGAAAAAGAAACAGGAATTGGATTCCCCCTACCGCTGCGTGTGGCGATAAGGAGGATACAAATTCAAGGCTATTAAACAAAAAAAGCAAACAACCCAGCGCCCTCTATCAACAGGCTTTTGTACTAACAAGGAGTTTTCCCAAGGAAGCGAGTCAATCGTTTTCGCTTCCTCTTTTCGGATAAATTTTAAAGCAGATGAAAATTATTCCATAAAATTGATTATTTACATTTTTCTGAAATCATTTTTTTAAAGTTCTTCATTTAATTTAACTTCTAAGTATTTTAAACATTATGCTGGTTTTAAGCATATTTTAATGTAAGTCTATTAATATCATGAGTTTTTCATTTAATTTAAGTCATTTTAACTGTTATAGTAGCCGAATTATTCATAAACATAAATGTGATGTCTTTTTGTTTCTTATCAACATACTTGGTGCAGAGAACACATTTTATAAATTTTACAAATCGATCGAACGAAATAAAGGATAAAATACTGTAATTTACTGTTGAGAATTGTTTGAAAAGATGAAATTGAGATTATTGCAATTGACGTATTTGTTTAATAAAAATAAATAATTAAAAATATAAATAAACCATAAAATGAATGACATCAGACGTGAATAAAAGCTAAATAATTACTTGATTTTATTCAAATGAATATTTAATATTTTTTGTTTTATATCAAGCAATTGCGTAATTGTAAAGTAGAAAATCTGATAATATATATAGGATGCAAAATATCTGTATATGTGTGTGGGGGGGGGGAGTAAAAACGGTTTTAAGTAGGCCATTCATATCTCTTCCAAAATAGAAATCACAACACGGAAAGGAAAAACCAAGCGTCAATATCGAAAACCTATGGGAAATACCATAAAGTCTAGGAAAAGTCGGATTTCCAACCAAACCAAATTCCGGCAGTCCGTGCGCCGATTTTTTGGCGACTTTTTGGTCGGCACTTCAAACGATTTGACTAGATCGAGACCCTGCTACGAGGGTAGCAAATCTGAAATACGCGGAGTAGTTGAAGGAATGGGGGGATCGAAGAGCAGCTGTAGAGGAGGAAAGAAGATCGCTCTCCCCTACTGCCAGCGCACTTTGGAACTTCAGATGAATGGACGTGCCTGATATTTCGACTTGAATGGGCGGAATAGTAATCTTAGCATTTCTGTCTTCTAGAATTTAGTAAAAAATTATATAATTAGAAATAATAATTTAGTAACAGACATTGATATTAGAATTAAGAACATAAGAAATTTTTATTCCTTTGCCCTGGATTATGGAATGCCTATAGGTTTTCTAAGAGTATATATAGATAAGAAATATTTAGGTCATTTAAAATAAAACACTCATAATGGTTTATAAAAGAATATTTTTATTTATTTGTTAGTGGGATAGTGTTTTCACATATTCTACTCGTAATGTGTAGTTTTATTCAAATTTGGCTATTGAGTTATTTGTTTCAGATTTATTACATAGATGGTGCCAGGATCTTTCATGTGAAAATTTCCTTTTTAATAGACATTTTTAACTATTTTCTAATATTGTCTAGATAACTAAATGTATTACATTTTTTAATATGGTTTTGAGAATTTTAATATAGGTATCTTACTAATTCATGATCTTAAAAATTAATTATATTATTTGGTCAATTATGCTGATTCATGGTAAGAATTTTGGTTGTGGCAACATGTATGTCAATGCGCGTGGCGTGCTATATTGAAAGAGATGAATTCTGATAAGTTTAAGAGATAGATTAGTTTATGTTTAATGAAAAGTATGTGTATTTTATTGAATTATATATTTACTGTCTTTAGTGCAATATAATGTTATTTACATATTTTTATCCTGAATTTTAGTCGTTTCTATACAGTTATGTTTTATTGTTAGGATTAGTATAAGACTTTTCTTTCTAAATTCTTTCATTTTAGGGTAAATTACCCTGTTTGTTTTTTCAACAATAGTAACAGGGATGGTTTGTACAGCAAAATTAATTTAACCTGGCTAAAGCTTGTCCACAGCCAAGCTGCTATATTAATTGTTGAAAACTCCATTTACTTGGATTGCCTATTTCATTATTTTTAATAGCAATAGTGTTCTTTCACTTGGTGACATATAATACTTAAACTTGATTTTTTGTTTATGGTATCTTTAGTAATTTCAATTTATTAGATTTTATTTAAAATTGATGTATTGTTCAAATAATGACTTTTTAGTATAGGATTTGTATCTTGATATGTTTTGTTTACTTTATTTCTCTATTATTATATACTAGTTATATTTGGATTTATAATTTATATATATATATAGAGAGAGAGATTCTTTTAAATTGAAGTTTACATGCTATATATATATATATATATATATATATATATATATTATTTTCCAGGCTCGACTTATTACCGCTACGCTACTGATCATGGTGGCAAAACGTAAGGTAAGTGGTTCGTTTATGTCACTTTAAAGTCAAATACGATGAGGGCAAAAGAAATACCCCGTCTCATGCGCATTTACACAAGTTAACTCTGACTGCGTATCTGCAACTTCCGCGTTCTGGAAACAAGTCTATTTTCTCGCATCCTGCGATTTCCACGACCTAGTGTGTTTACTTAGTACTTTTATAGCGTTGCTCATATTATAATAATAAAGCTTTGCATATAAATAACAACTCGTAGGCTCAACATTATTTGGACACGTTAGCAAACGTTGCATCTAAATAGTGATTTTGAAGCCTCGGTGGCCTAGTGGTAAGGTGTCGGCCTCGGAACCCGATTCCACTGATGATCCGCCGTGCATTGGGCTTGCTGCACGTTAAATCATACGCAGGAATCCACCCGTTGGTGTGGTGTGGAAGTTTGGAGGGGCTGCCAGCCTAGTGTCGTTCTCGTCATTCGATCGGAGTTCAAAATTACGAGGTCTATTCCAAAATAGCATCGTGTTGCTTCGAAATGGGACGTTAATATAACTAAACCATTAGACTAAATAGGATTTAATAAAAATCAAACAATCAGAGGGTTAATTCACCGTTGATGTCGGGGAGCTAGAAAAAAATCATATTATGACCGGTGCCTTCCCCTCGCTACGCCACTGCCTGCTAGACACGGGTGACTCTTCAGATCACTTGGATACATTTACCGTGCCCTCTGAAATCGACTGGCAAGGTTTAACACCGTTTTAGCCATCTTATTTCCGTTTCGAGTAGTGGGCATCATACAGTTTCGGTTTACAATAAAACATCGCCACAAGTCAGAAATCACAAATGTGGTCTTTCAAATTGCCGCGCCCAGTCTCGATTTTATATTTTCATTGTTCCCCTTTTGTTTATATACAGGGTGGTTATAAATTATTGAACCCATTTCAAAACTTGATTAAAAACACTATATGTAGCAATCTTTTTTTAAAGGAGAGAAGTAGTTCGAAAAGTTTCTTCCAGATTTAACGCGCCGTTATTGCGTTCTAAATCTGCTTCAACGGGAGATTCTCACGCAAGTGTCGAAATGGCTACCGTAAGGTAGAAGGCACATCTCTCCACGAAAGCGACTCAATTTTATCAGTTCAAAGACATTTTCGCTTAGGGTATCGAAAGTGTCGGTCTCCAAACAAGAACTCATCAAGTGTTGGTATAGTTATTAAGCATATGTTTCACTCACTCGTTCAACAACTTGTCTCACACCGGTGGTCGTCCAGCACCTTTTCTATGATGTATATTTCCTGTTCCTTAAACAGTTTGCATACCTGGTATGAATATGCAGTCACGTGTTCACACCAGATATGTAAAAAAAAAATGACGGAGGCTGTCTTTTCAAATAGCCGCTGATGTTAAGGCGTAGGACTACTTTAATCGCGTGACTCTTTTGTTTCTCGTAGGTTTTAAGTTTAAGTAAGTTTTTCGTAACTTCTGTTGTTACCCTTATCTCTAAAATAAGACATTAGTTATGTTTTTAGCACATGTAGTTACCGAGATATAGAGTATGTCCCAAACAACATTTTTTGTGGCGTTTTGGCGTGTTCTTTCCGAGATTCCAATGGGAGGAACGTAGTCCCACATTTAAAAAAGTCGTTGTTGGTTGAAAAATTCAGTTTTTTTCTTTTATAAAATTTCGAAGACTGAGATAGATGGTGTTGCTTGTTAAGCAACGTTATACACCAACTATCCGGGAATAGAAACACCTGTTGAAAACGAAGAAAACTTTTTTTATTTAAAATAGTAGGTAACTTTAGCTGATTGATGTTGTAAAAGAGAAAGAGAGATAGCTAGGAGTCATAACTTTGAAAAATGAAGTTGTGCTTCGTTTAAAAGTGTGTATATTTTTTAAGAACATACGAACAAAGCGCGAAGTTCTTTTGTACTCGGGTCAGTGTTATTAAAACTGCAATCCTCATTCCCACAGCTTTTGATAAAATATGATTTATTTATGAATTATTTTGTTCTGAAACTTCTGTAAAGTTGCTCAAACTTTTACAGCAAACTATAGCTGATTCAAGTAAAGATTCTCAGCCTTGAAAATATTGTAAACTTTGACGAAAGGATAGGCAGATATATGATAACAAAAATTTGAAATAAAAAATCGTCTGGCGGGAAGCTTCCAGACGTTGAGGGGGAAGGAACGAAAATTGGTTGCACTTTGAGCCTGGCTGAATCCAGATATTTCATAAATCAACTTTAAAGGAAGTTTAACTTACGCTGGAAAAATATCTGCTGGGAATTGAAATTCTATGGAATGTGAATGTGGATACCTGTAACCTCAAGCAATTTATGCATATGCCTACGCTCCCTCCCTCCAACGTTCAATAAAAGCTTCTTCAATACCATCTTGAATATGCCTGTTTATACACAATAATAGTTAGTAGTACGCTGCTGAATGCATGTAATAATTCATGTTAAATGAACAGTTCAATTTGTTTTTTAACTCATTGCACATCTGCAGAAAGAGAAAGGGTCTGATATGACTGTCGAGAGCCAAATGAGGGTTGAGATTGGTCCCTGCCAAGGGCGCAAGCAGAAGGGGGGGGGCGCAAAATGACTGTCAAACAAGACAAGATTTAAGAATCAGATTACAAGATCTGCCGTACAAATAAATAAACAATTCAAGACTTCATGGTTGATTAATATTTACTAGTAAATAAAAAATCTTAGAAAATGCGTACAATTTGTAATTTATTTTCTGCAGTGATACATTTGATTTGTTATGTACAATAATTTTCATCAAAATAGTACATTAAAGTATCATTTTCAAGAATACCTCATTTTATTAAACTTGCTAAGAAAAATTATAAAATTTGCTGAATCTGTGTAGGAAAAAAATGATAAAATGGCGGGAAGGTAGTTGTTTGAAGGGGATCATAGAGGGATGAAAAATTAACAAAACTGTAGCATATAGTGGGAGGGAGGCACAGCTTGGTAATTCTCCAGAGGCTCATGATCACCCCGGTTCTGTCTTGACACTGCAGAATAAGGCAAGGTGAAGTTAGATGTTTAATAACATGTACAGTTTTGTTTGAAATATAACTCTGACGTCATGAGAATTAATTCCATTTTATAATAATTTTTATTTCAACTTTTCAAGTTTTTAAAAAATCCAGATTTCTTCCAGAACATTCTCTTGTACTCTCAGACAAGCATAGCACCAATAACCGCTGGTCAAAAATGATTACCCTTATGTGTTATGCAATGATATTAATAAACATTACTGTTGGCATTAATAAAATATGCCTAAAACAGGTCAAAGGATATTCTCCAACAAACTACGCATTGCGGTTTTTTTGTTGTTGTTAACTGACTATTTTGATATCTTCCGACAGTTATCTTTTCAATAGTGCCATTCCAACTGCAGTATTATTTTTACTCTAATTTCTACATTTATCAAAATATATTTAATTATAATTTACAGTGATAATTCATACTATTATAATGATATTCAATGTATTTTTTTATCAATTTTTTATCATGAGTTTTAATGGCTTGAGATTTTTAAAAACAATTCTAACTTGTATGAAGAAAATCGAATATGTGTTTATATTAACTAACTTTTTCCGCTTCCATATTTGGTTCAGCATACAGATCTAAAACTGTGGTATAAGGGCAACATGCCAAATGTCATAGATCTAGTTCGCTGTGTTTTCAAATAACACCCACAGAAGCAGGGACAAGAAAAGTTTCTTTTCCCTCAGGTGGTCTAGAACCTCGCTATTCATGAAAATATATGCATCTTTTACCTGAAAGAAAAAAAAAAGATAATTACTGGAAGTATACTACATAAACAAGCAAACAAAAATAAATTAATTAATAAAATGAAAAATAAAAACAAAAAATACTTGATTGAAAAGACATATATATTTTGCAATTAGCTAAACTTTTAATTCAGTTCAGTAGAAAAGGTTGATGTAAGCTTTTCTACAGTATAAAAAAATATCTCAAAAATCCTTTATTTGATGCGGAGCGATTTCACCAAAAGCTTTTCATTGTCCCTGTTTATGTAAATAAGATTTTCTTGAATTTCCGCAATATACTATTTTGTTGCTTCATTATAATTTTTATATTTTAATATTAAATTTTCTTCAAAATAGAAACCGAAAAAGGATTTCAAACTCCGCAAAATTTGTCCATGTATAGCGACTAACTAGCCGTGTTTTTTTACCTTCTCCATTCGATTTCCGAATTTCCTGCCATTTTTTTCTGAAAAATAAAGTTTTTTTTAATCGTTTTAATTGACTTCTTGTGATAAAATTAAATCAAAAACTCTCCAGTCCGTCATTTAGATGTGGCTCCATTGGTGTTGATTTCGGAAAACCCCTGCTTTAATTCAGAAGATTATTAACTTTTATTCATATATCGGCACATTCCAATAATCTTTTGAAAGTCTCAAGAAAAACTAATGCAATTCAAACTTCTGCATGTATATTACTTAACCTTTCATTGTTGGCAAGGAGGTTAACACGAGTGTATGAGTTAAGTTTAAGATTCAAAATAGGAAACTAAACTTGCACAGAGAAATTAAATATTAAAGTAACACTTGAAAAGTAAAAGCATATTGCATCAGGTGCTTGCAAAATGCAGCGGCATACAAAATATCAATGATATGAATAAAACTAAAGCAACTTAAGCAAAATAAAAGAAACTCAAGCAAATTAAAAGGAAAATCCGGCCTGGGGACTTCATCAAGGGTCACCTCCTGCAAGGATTCCAAAGTGGGATTTTTTTTGTGAGGGGCCTGAAAAATGTCCGAAAATTTGACCCCTCATGACCCGAAAATCTCAGATTAAAAGAGTTGAAAAAACATTTCCAAGACACAAAAAACATAAAACCAAATCAACACAGTTTTACATAAAAAAATAGCAGAAGATAGAGAGCAACTTACTTTGCCCCCGGAAAGACAAGAAGATCCAACTTACAGGGCGACATTTCTAAGATTGCGCCCAAATATGTTGTACGGACATCTTTAACTCTATTTTTACCAGAAAGTCATAAACTTTTAAAACTTTTCAATTCTTCGAAACACAGAGTAGTTTTGTTTAATTCAGACCTGTATTAATGTTCTTATTGGATTGAATACATTTTTTTTGTCTTTTATTTCCTGATGTTCAAGAGAAAATTCATAGATACCAGGAATGAAGAGTCTGTCTTAAATATAACTTTTTAGTATGATTTTTACTTTTATCTAGCGCTACGTACTTTATGAAAAGTTTAAAACGCTAGAAATAATAAAACACGTGGTGGTAGTCGGAGAAGTTTTTCCTATAATGTCGTATAAGGTTCATTTTAAACAAATCTTGATTGATTCGAGAACACAGATACTCTGTAGTGATCAAACCAATATTCAAAATCTCATGGACATTCGTTATATCTCAGAGTTTAGTTATATTTCATTTAATTCATACTCACACGACAGTCTCTCACACGATACTCACACGTCGTCGAGTTCGCCATGCTCTTCAATTTTGGAATCCATTGCGCATCTATTGAAGAAATAGGACAAGACATTACGGGGCAATGTAAGATGACGTGCTGTTAAATGTTCGATGATGTGCGGATTCACTTTTGTCACGTGACGAGGAAATCACATGACTTGACTCTAATAGTACGAATCACGACTTTAATTGCATTATTATATAAAAACAACGAACTTTCTTTTGTTTAATTAACGCTTCAGAAAAGGATACAAACATAGTAGTTACGATACATGATGGTGCGCTATTTCAGAAATTATTTTCTGTCGCAAACAGTCACAAGTCCTCTGAAGATCAGGGCCGCATTACCAACTAGGCGATGTAAGCAACTTCCTATAGGCCCCAAAACTTTGGGGGGGGGGGAAGAGATTATTATTTTTTGAATCATTTTCAGGGCTTCCATTTGATTTACAAGAAGTGTGTATGGGAACTTACTAAAATAAAAATCTAGTATCGTTTGAACTCAGAACATTTTTCTTGCATTACTTTTTATGTTTTCGAATTTGTTAGCTGATTAATGGGTCACAAGTCAACAGTCCTGGGATACTTTATATTATAATTTTTAAATTGCGTTGAAAAGCTTTGTAATTTTAAATCCATTTTCTTTAAAATTGCTTCTAAATTTCAATTTTTTTTACTCGAGAATTAAAACTTGGTTTTTTTAAGATTACCTGTAAAGAAATGTTTCGTTATTTCAGTTTGTGATATTGTTTGCTGCTTAAAAACGACTTATAATAGAGATTAAATTAAAATCAATAAAATTATCTTGTTTTAGAAGTTGGGGTGGAGACGCCGAAACTTGCATTTCCCATAGGCCCCTGCAGGGGTTAATCCGGTTCTGCTCAAGATTGAATACGATATATCGAATGAGAAATATCTATTGAATACATATATCAAAGACTATGTATTCAAGTTCGTTTATTGGGTTTAAATCGAATGAGAAAGTAGCTTTCCGAATTTTGTTGAATTTCACTTATTTTTTTCATGTAGATACTTTTTTTAAATTCAAACTTTCTAATGTGTGAGTACAAGTGAAATAATTTAATAAGAGATATTAAAAATTAAACTTTGTATTAAACAGAATGGCGCAAAAATGCAGAAACTTCCAATAAAATACAAAAGAAAGATATTTTAATTATACAACAAAGAAATTACAGAAGAAGTAAACAATATCAATAACAATATACCTTTTGTGCTCAACGCAGCAGAATCCAGTGATTGCATTAACAATATTGTCTATAATGAACTAACCAATTAAGATATAATCAAACAATAAAAATCATGCTTCAATAAAAATTATAACACATTAAGATTAAACAAATAAAATGGAAAAAAAAATCTTAAGTTATAATTTTTATTGAAGCGTGATTTTTGTTATTTGATTGTATCTTAATTGGTTAGTTGTTTATAGACTATATTGTTAATGCAATAACTGGATGCTGCTGTGTTTCGCGCAAAAGGAATATCGTTATTGATATTGTTTACTTCTTCTGGTTCTTCTGTAATTTCTTTATTGTATAATTAAAATATCTTTCTAATGTGTAGGTACAATGTTTGGAAAACTTGCTTGTCTTTCGCATTGAACCTTACAACGGCTTTTCGATTTAGGTCGGGAGAATACTACATAAATTATCCATGAATAAAAATAATTTCCTTTTCAGTAATAAACTGACCAATTTCTGAACGTTTGGCAATGAGATTTATTTATTTTCTGGAGTAAAAACTTGAATAAAGGGGAAAGAAGTGCATGAGGGAACAGTCTCATCTGAGATGATTTTCTTTGACAGTGAAAAAGAACGGTTTTACTTGTTCAAACAGTAATAAACATTTTCATAAAGTTTTTTCTGGAATAGATCATAAATTATTTTAATTTCATAGTTTTATTTATCAAAGAAGCCTCACAAAATTAAAAAAAGAAGTGGAAATTGGATGTAGTGAAGCAGCTTAGAACCAATCATCTTTGATTATGAATTTTGGTTTCTCTATTGCTTTACAAAGATTGAATCAACTGCAATTCGTTATGCAATAAATGCAACGGATTGCAATAATCAAATTTTATTTTCATTACATATTTTCAGCTTCACCTAAAACTATGTATTTTTAATTGGTTCCCGAATGCACAAGTTTGTTACGTTTACAACACAGATATTTTTCAGTTTTACGAAACTTCATTTTGATGCCAAATTTTAAAAATAAGTGGAAATTGGACGTAGTGAAGCAGCTTGGAACCAATTATCTTTGATTATGGATTTTGGTTTCTCTATTGCTTTACAAAAACTGAATCAACGTTATGCAATAGATATAATGGATTGCAATAATAAAATTTTATTTTCATTACATATTTTCAGCTTTATCTAAAACTGTGTATTTTTTAATTGGATCCCGAATGCACAAGTTTGTTATGCTCACAACACTGATATTTTTCAGTTTTACGAAACTTCATTTTGATACCAAATTAATCACTGACCAGCATGCCTAAAAATGCTATTAATATTAATGGTGGTGTTTCCAGTACTAAATCTTATGAAAAAAGTGATACGATTTTGATTTTCCTGTACAGAAACACACATTTCTGAAATTTTTGAGTTCTAATAGCGATTCAGAAAACTTTTAAGAAACTTTATTAACTGATTGCTCAGACTTCATCATTGTTTTAAAATGCCTTTCGGATTTTCCAACACAGCGACCGTCTTTTCGCTTCTGTAATCTTTGTAACGAAACTGGGAAGAAACAAAATGTAAAGAATCAGCTGCAGAAACATCACGATGCGGAAGAAACTTCTCCGGCGACTCCCAGTCTGAAAGAATGTCGCATTCCACCGCCGCATAGCGCATCGCCCACGCCCTAATCAACGACGTCTTTCTCTCTAAGCCAATTGCTTTTAAAGTGGGCGTGACTGCTCTCCCCACTGGATGGAAACTGAAAAATGGGAGGAGTCGCTAATAGCCATCGGAGTTGATTAGCCGGACATCTTTTTCCATTTAATCAAAGACTTTTCCCATCATTCACGACTGCCTCTTTCTTTTCTTTCTGCGAAGGGTAAAGTTGATTTAGAAGAGTTTTTCTTTCTTCAACTGAAAAAAGAGCTTATTTCGGAGATATAATTACGCTCATTCATCAAATATGTTTTTCCGTTAGGAATGAGCTGGTAGTATTTTGTGTGCGCATTTCCCGAGTAATTTATGACTGTAGTTGAGAAGGTACTCAGGGGAAGATGAGTTAGAGCATGCATGTTTTACAGATGAGGTAGTATGCAGATTTCCATAAGTAACGATGGTTTTCCCTTTTATTTTATTTTATTATTTTAGTAATTTTATCCCTTTTTCTCATGAAAATAGGGGGGAAAAAAGGGATTTTGTGAAGAAAAAAAGAGAAAAAGAGGATTTCGGATATTGATAGTTTTCATTTGTTAAGGATTTGATTTATTTTTCTTCCGAAAATTTCTCCGAGAAAAGAAGTTTCCCTATTAAGTTCAATATTTTATTTCAAAGGCCCCCCCGCCCCCCCCAATCTGAAACTTGGAGATTAGTTTGGGATATCATTCTTTTAAAGGAAATTATCTTTAGTTTGAGAGAAAAAATATATCCCATGATGTAGATGAAAGTTTTTAAAGTAAAACGATATATCTACCTTTCAAGTAGTAATATGGGATAAATATTAAATGTCAATTCCTTCTAGAAACTTCTGAACTTATTTTGGATCAAGAAAAGCTAATTTTCTTAATACAGTAGAATTTAAATTAACCGTTACCGACAGGACCAGGGCTATAATATAACCGTCGCGACGGATAACCGAATAGACGCATAACAAAAATCCCTTAATACATATGTACTACACTGTAAAAAAATTACTGTAAATTTACAGTAAAAAGTACTGGCAATCAAAGTTCCAGTACTTTATACTGTAAAATTCAATTTTTACTGTAAAATTTTACAGTAGAAAAAAATTAAAGTGTACTGTAAATTTTACAGTAACATTAACCGATTTACAGTAAATTTTATAACAAATTCTAAGGTAATATGTATTGCTACGTGATTTCACTGTTGTCTTGGGAGGAAAATGAGAATAAAATCCTTTAAAAGTGAACAATACATACATATTGTATTTAATTTTACAAAACGATAAATTAAACTTCAATACAAGAGTAGTAATGTACAGAAATATATGGTAAAACTATAAACATACGTTACTTTTTGCCTTTTAGGCGATGACGGAACATAAATTGACTGTTTAACGAGTGACGATTAATCAAAGTTTCACTATGATTTTTTTTCACACGTCAGTGCATTAAAACCTCAATTATTCGACCTGATTGGGACCGTAATCACTTCGGATAATCGATAGCTTACTATAAAACTAAAATTTAACTAAACTAAATTTTAAAGCACGATCATTTTTTTTAGGTAACATTTTCCAAGATTGTTTATTTGAAATTTTAAAACTAAGTTCGCAAGCACTTCCACTTATTAACCGACGTATTCTTTCTTGCAATTACGGGAAGAGAAGAAAATAATAATAATAATAATAAAAAGGCCAAACGAACCATCAGTAAGTACAGGATTCGTGAATGTTTTTCTCTTTTTTTTCTTTGCATTTTCCCAATGTTTGTTTTAAGGATGTTCTCAAAAGAATATTTTTTTTTCCCATCTCAGAAACACTAAACTTTCCGATACCAATTTTTCATGAAAATGCATGACCATGGCCATGACCCACGTCCACCGATTCACCCATTGGGTTTGGAGTCTACAAGGATGGACGGCCATGAAAATGCACGGAATTTGCTCAAATCACTATCGAAAGATTGGAACTGTGTTTTTGTTTTCTTCTCTCTGAATAACATCTTAAGTTATAACAGATCGGGTCCCGAAAATGACTTACTTTTTACAAGCCCTGGCACCGCCAAAATCAGCTCCAGTGCTAACTTTAATATCCTTTATGAAAAATTCGTTGACTTTATTAAAAAATGAAATATACAGTTCGATTTTCTGCTACCGACTAGGTTAACAGCAGGAATGGAGCTAGAGTTTGCCCGAAGGGGGGGGGCGATTTGCCCGACGGGGCGGGGACGAGTGTAATGAAATTGGTCTCAAATTTTCGCGAGATTATTATTTATCAACTACAGTTGAATACCCCGTACAAAAATTTTCCCCGACGGGAAGGCCCCGGTCCCCCCTCTGGCGCCACCCCTGATTAACAGAGACGTCGGTTGTGAGAGGTACGAATAATCGAGGTTTCACTGTATTTGAGGTACGTATATGGAGCTAATGTACCAAATACAAAAGCTCCTCTGATCTGGCCGAAGCCGTATAGTTCACAAAGCACAAATGCAGCCAACTCCTTCTCCAAAACCACTGGAAATGTTCATGTAGCTCTGAGTTTCCACCGCCGCTCCATAGCAAAAGAAAATTATAATATAAAAAATAAAACAAAAGGAACGCTCTCTGGAAGAGCACCATTCCAACTCAGGAAATCAAGCGTGAAGACATGAGCATTTTAAGAATGTCAATAGAGCCTTTTTACTTTCTCGTATGCGAAGTATACAAAGAGAAAGTATTGTAATCGTCAACAAATTCGAACTCGAGATTTTGACGAATCTCCACGTTTTAGACCTCCCTGAGTCAGAAAAACACAATTTGGGAATTATGATCTGTCTGTGAACACGATAACTCGAAAACTATTAGACATACAGGGATGAAATTTGGTATGTAGTCTTTACACATAATTTGTAGGTTTCTATCAAATTTTGGACAAAATCAAAGAAGGAGTCTGTCTGTCTGTCTTTCCGCGGTCATGTGAACGCTATAACTAAAAAACTTGAATAGCTAGATGGATAACATTTGGTACACAGTTTTATTGTCATAAATGTAGGTAAGTATAAAATTTTGGGCCAAATTCGTCAAAGGGTTGACTGTCTGTCGGTCTGTATAATCGCATACTTGTATCTCATAAGCCCTTTGGCTTACATAAATAAAACTTGCTATCACGGATGATAACATTAATTATAGATCTGTGCCCAATTTTCATCTCAATCGGTTAAAAAACAGGTGTTCAAATTGCATATTTAGTTCAAAATGCACATTACGACTGTGTGTTGGCGAGTGTTTCGCTTATTTCACTCAAGTTAGTTTAGTTGGCGTTTGACCTTGGCGGTTTACGAATTAAATTGTAGCGAGTCGCTCACACGCGCTTCGGAAATTATGGCAACCCCCTGGACCTTAACTTCGTTCTGACATTCTCCAGCTGGAAGGTATGGTGAAATCTTGTGTGATATCTGTAATAAGTTTTCGTACTCAAAAACGTTAAATAAAGTTGTGGTACCTGAGCTCGCGTAAAAATTTACAACATACGCAATTTTTTTTGCAAAATATTAAGTTTTGGGAAATTCATGTTTCATTGTAAATCACCATTCATAATTTTCTTCTCAAAATAACTAGGCCTTGGGTAAATACCCCAAGAATATCTACCTACCCACTGGGTGTTTGCCCACCTCACATTACTGGCCGTAAGCGAGAAAGTTTCGGGGAGGCCACTCCCGCTGGTTTGGAAGGCGAACACCAGGTACATGGGTCAGCGATTTTTTTTCAAATTTTGTATATTTGTAGTAGAGTCTTACGATAATACAACATGCAAGCCACAAGTTGTACAACGCAGTAATTTTCAAGAAAATCGATTGAAACTTGAGTAAATAGAATATCAACAAGTTCGCTGCAAATTGAATACGAGATGGCGGCGGTCGAGTGGTTAGCGTCACAGCTTCGTAGTTGCTGGACCGTCTGATCATTTTTCTATAATTTAAATATTTTATAACGAATAATTACGTTTATATGCATGGATATTTATTAAACTTTCAACAGCGTTTAGTAATTCTGCTAATTTTTTTGTAAAATAAAAATTTACTTTTTGTCATAATTTTATTCATCTCGTTAGTACAGCTGAAGCGAATTACTGATATTAATTACGATTCATAAAATATGATGAATAAAATTATGATAAAAAATAAATTTTTATTTAAAAAAAATTAGCAGAATTATTAAACGCTGTTGAAAGTTCAATAAATATCCATTCCTATAAACGTAATTATTCGGTATAAAATATTTAAATGATCGAAAAAAGATCAGACTTGATCAGGCTATTCAGCATTTACGAAGCTCTGACGCTAAACACTCGTCCGCTGCCATCTCGGATTGAACTTGCAGAGAACTGGTTCATATTCTACTCCCTAAAGTTTTCAATCGATTTTCTTGAAAATAACTGAGTTTTATAACTTGTGGCTTGCATGTTGTATTGTCCTAAGGCATTACTACAAATGTACAAAATTTTAAAAAAAATTGCTGACCCATGTACCTGGTGTTCCCCTTGTAAGACAAGTTAGGCTACATTAACGTCCCATTTTGAAGCAACACGAGGGCTATTTAGGGACGGACCTCGTAATTTTAAACCGCGGTCAGATGACGAGGGTGCTGCCTGAGCTGGCACCCCCTCTCCAAGCTTCCACGCCACACCAACGGGAGGACGTTTGGCCACTGCGTATGATTGGGGTGCAACAGGCCCCATACACGACGCATCTTCGGTGGAATCGGGTTTCGAACCTGCGACTCTCCGATCCCTGGGTCGGGACCTTACCACTAGGCCACCGCGGCCTCCCTTGTAACCCAGAAATATCTTTTTTGGCCAATCGCCTCCTTCCTTTTGCCAAATTTTACATTTTAATAAAATGTGATCAGCAGTCTCAAGTTGTTCACCACATGGACAGCCTCCGAATAGTCTCGCTTGATGCTCTCTCACTGCATATAATAAATTACTTTTTGAGCAGAATACAAGAGTGGGTCCATTCATACCTGATGTTTCATTTCGTCACTGTAATATCAAAATGCCGTATGCCAAAACAGCCAAACATTATTGATTCAAAACACTTGTATAGGTTCGCTAGATGTGCTCTCAAATTGTTGTATGTTTTTTCAGATTTTTGGCAATGATATTCATTTAAAAGTTAATGCCATGTTACGCTTGATAGAATCATTTACAAAAATAAATGCTAGATAGAAATGATCATGTTTACATTTTCCACTTATCAACCTTCCAGCAAGCGAGCGTATGTGAGAGATACACCAGAGTAGAATTTCGTTTTGTACCTTTTTACAAGAGTGCGTTGCGAAAGCATGGTCTTTGTAATTCTTCTAGAGCCTTTCGACGAACTGTTAGTCATCGTTTGGAATTTGAGGCATTAACCCTCTTAGCGCCCAATTATTCTGATCTTTTAGCTGTCAGGTTAGAAAACTTATCTTTTAAGGTAAATGAATCTATCTTTCCTGTATTTACTTATATCTCTGAAATGTTAAGAATAACTTTATCCATGGTTTTCAAGAAAATATTCATATAAATACGGGGCGTCTGCTCTTGAACTGAACATGAAAAACGGAAAAATACGTTTGCGCCGCTCGGAGGGTTAATAGGACTGCAAATCTGCGATTTTTATTTCAGAGCGCGCGGCCATTGCAATGAAATGACTATGAAACTGACTCCTTCCTTTTTATATCTAAATTTCAATTGTTTTTCTAAAATCTAAATTTGAAATGATTTTTTACGTCCATATTGTTTTTACAGTTTTATACTACAAATGTAAATATTTCCGTCGAAATATATGCAATTTCATTTATTTTCACGTCATTCAGCTAATTCTTTGATCACTTTATATTGTTTTTGTGTTTTATGTTTATTGTGGTTCCATTCCTCTTAAATAAAAATTGTTTAAAATAATTGTACTAACTCTTACCCAATTACGACCTAATTTGAATAATTACCCTCTTAAAAACTGATATTTTACAATAGCGTATCTAGGAAATTCTCGCGACCTTTCATGTTGGTATAGAGGGCGCGCTCGCTGGAAGGTTAAAGTATATATTCTCTTAGAGAATTTCATTCTAACTCCCTTTTCTTGCGAAACGTTAAGCGTGCATTCATGAAAAATATTGTTAAATAATTATGAACTAATTTTTATTCAAATATAATTTTTTGCCTCTCATATAATATGAGAAGAAATCGGATTACAGCAGGAGCTAAACTTCAATATTTCTCAAGGACGACTTGTATCTTAACCTTATTTGGTCATACTAATCCTGCTTCCTAACCGCTTCTGCGCCATGCCCCACCTAAGCCTTTTTAGAATTCTTTTGCCCCTATGCACCGAGGTTGAATTGTTCACTGAAGAAACTTAAATGATAGCCTTCAGGAAGAAATCCCTAGGAAATTGTTGAGAAACACGATAATTAAATTTTGAAATTATATATAACTAGATGAAAACCCGGTGTTGCTCGGGATCCATATTTTTTTCATATACCGGCCTTCTTTTCTTCTTTTTTTTCCTACAAATATTGTCACTATCTTTCTCCAAAAAAATCCACGTAAATCTTCTTTGAAACCTTTCTTGTTGAATAAAAACTTTCAAATACAGTAGAACCCCGCTAATCCGAAATTCCGGTTAATCCGAAACGATTTTATTTTCGAAAATTATATGTAATTGAAAAGATTTAAATATACATACTAAAAACAAAAAAAATACTTTTTCAGCATGCATGATTTTGTACACATTGAAGAAAGTAATGCAATTCGCAGTAAGATAAGGTCACTTCATACAGGAGCACATCCATTATTCTAAAGAAAAGGGGAGACATGTTCTCTTTCTATTGCTTTTGAATAAAAGAATTCAAGAGATAGTAGTACTGGGTACTTATAACTTACATTTTTTTTAGCACACTTCTTTTTCTTTTCTATTTTTATAGAAATTTCAGGTAATCCGAATTTTTTGTAATCCGAACAGGCACCGGTCCCAATTAGTTCGGATTAACGGGATTCTACTGTATAGCCTTTTTATCGCCTTATAACAGTATAGTTTGAATGAAAATGCGAGAAAATTCGAAAAAGAATGTTTATTTTAAACTAAACTAACATCATTGGCTGTTTCAGTGCATGATAAAAGCTTCGAAATAAAAACGAAAGTTAAGTGCATGCTATAAAATAACAGCGGTAGTAAGAAGTCTACCTTGACAAAAAAACCCAATATTTTCTTAGCTTTAAGAGTAGTAAAAACACGTGAATAAAGGATTTGATGAAACAATACATTTGATTTTATAACAATGAAAGCATTGTTAGAATTTGAGCTTAAAATAAATTTTGAAACCTTAATTACAGTTAGAAAAAAAATCACAGAAATTAAGTTGGTATCATTAAGAAGATAATTTTTTGCTCTTTAAGGTGATGTAAAAATAACTTTCGTACCATAAGTATTTAGAAGTTATTAGCGAAAAACGTCTAAAAATAACTTATTTTTCGTTATTTAATTAAATGTCTTAAGAACTAATTAGTTCTGAAAGTTGAAAATAGCACAGTTGACCTAGAAATGTGCTTTAGAACGTCGTGTGCAAATTTCATGGCGCTACCGTTCACCGTTTAAGAGGAGTTCTTGTGACTGAAAAACAGACCGACAGATATATGTATTTTCTGTTTTAAATTATAGATACTACTTAAATCACGGTTGCTTTTAAACTCTGGACAAGTCCATTTTCGAATTTCCCCTTTGCAATCAAATTGCCCCCTTGTGGGGCATAGACCCCAAATTGTGAAACACTGCACTAATTGCTGATGTTTCGGATGGTTTTCAGAAGAAGCAAAGAAGAAGGGAGGAAAAATTACAGAAGCTTTCCTCTCTCTCTTTTTAGTTAAGGAATGATGGTAAAGGGTGATAATCTGAAATTCAAAGCTACTTTAGTTTCACGAAAACTTTTAATTCATTGAAAATTTCTTTAAAATATATTACAAATTACAATATCAATTGGCATTAAGAATATTTAACGTTATCTGAACATTTAAATTTACTTTCCAGTCAAGTAATCTTTCCGAAACGTTTTTAAAGTAAATAATTCAGTTTAATTAAAACAGATACACACACACTTTCTCTAACTTTTACATATCTATTAAACACAATAACAACGATTTAATAATTATTCACAAAAACTGCCACCATGGATAGGAAAAAGATGCCATCATAATACCATTCGCTATCATTAAGGGTCTTCTAATTGCCATTCATTGCATTATTTACGTGACCAGCAAGACTGGTCAGTCCGTCAAAGTCAGTCGTCCGACTATTCAAAGTTGGCAGCATTTCAATCCTAAAGAATTTGAAATGTTGCCAACTTACGAAAAAGGATAGAAATAATGTGAGATTTAATTGAAATTCATTATTCAATTTTCTTCCCTTTATAGAAGAAGGGGAATATAGATCTTAAATGGCTACAGTCATTTGATGAAAAAGCCCCAACTGAAATTACAGCATAAATTACGAATAATATTTTGAATGTCCTAGTTGTATATTTGCTTAATATATATCATTAACCAGCCTTATTATTGCCAGTTTATTGCCTTATAAACACATATATTTTCTACACAGCTGTTTCAAAATTAAGAGAATTTGATAATTTTGTAGAATTTCTGTAAAACTGATCGACTTATTTTAGTAAGAGAAACAAATTGTTAAAATGCTTCCATGTATTTCACAAAAGCTTTTCAAGCGCGCAGAGATATAGGGATGAGATTTTAGAACTCTTTACTCCGCTTTTTAAAAGTGCAGTTAACCCTTGATTCATTTTTATAGATGACAACGTTCATCCATATATCATGTAGTCGACGATTATCCCCAAAGGAATATTTGATGGATGGATTGACCAGCTGGATCTTAAGACTTAAGCCCAAATAAACATGTCTTGGTTGTTATTGGGAGAACAATTACAGTTCTTCACCCCCACCTCTTCGACTTCTAACCTCCTCCAGTAACCTCCAACAACTGAAATCTACCAGATGCGGAGTTGATTGCCATAATTTTCTAAGATAGAATCTCTATCTTTACAAAATTTACAACTAGAGAGGCTGTGTTCAGTTTCAGATTATAGCGCATGGCCACTCTGCCATAGACAGACATCACACACACACACACACACACACACACAAACAAACAAACAAACATTACCTTCTATAAGTATAGATTAAGAGATGAGAAACCTAATTTAATCATTAGAAAAAGAAGAAACATCGTCAATAATTACGTTCAAACGAATTACCTCACATCTCATCTCTTTAAAAAAATTTAATTCGATTCAATCAAAAAATTTAATAAAAATAGAGTTACGAAGTTGTAAAGTTGTTTCCTTGACATGCTAAACTTAGGACGAGAAAGAGAGTTTCACAAAAGGCACACACAAACAAACATTGCCTTTTATAAGTATAGATTAAGAGATGAGGAACCTAATTTAATCATTAGGAAAAGAAGAAACATCGTCATTAATTACGTTTAAACGAATTATCTTACATCTCATCTCTTTAAAAAAATTTAATTCGGTTCAATCAAAAAAATTAATAAAAATAGAGTTACGAAGTTGTAAAGTTTGTTTCCCTGACATGCTAAACTTAGGACGAGAAAGAGAGTTTCACAGAAGATATACACACACAAACATTGCTTTTTATAAGTATAGATAAAGAGATGAGATGTAAGATAATTCGTTTAAACGTAATTAATGACG
>BGPR01021776.1:0-26079 GCA_013235015.1 Araneus ventricosus
TGATCCGTGAAGTTTCATTTGCCTTCTAAGAATACAGGAGTATCCCTTATTTCAGAAGAAAGCACTTCTAAAACTCGGTGTGAGAAATGTTAGGTATATTTATGTTTATCAGAAACTAAGATTTGTTTCAAATATTTTCATTTAAAAAGAATTAGTCATCAAAATTATAATTTCCTTATTTGCAAATATCTTTTTTCGTATAAATTATAAATTCTTTATTACGATGCTTAAATATTTGTTTCATTGAGTAATTAATATTGAATGAAAACTAAACCATGAAAAAATAAACTAGGCGAAGCTTACATAGATAATGCCTAACTCTCATGATCGTACGGGTTCACATTGACAAAGAAAAGGCCTAACCCGCACGATCGTACGGGTGCGCTCCTGAGTTTGAGGGACATGCTAAATTTTAAAAATTATTTTTTACAGTACCAGTAGGATCCAAGGATACTTATAAACAAAAAAAATTAAATTTAAGGATGAAAATATATCCGGTCTTAAAGGGTTAGAGAAGCAATACATCGGCGGCTAAAATTACGCACCGACCAGATATGCGCACATGATTAAAGTTGCATTCGAGTATGCTGATGTGAATGGAGTTGCTGGTAGATTTAATAATAAGAGGAAATCAGCTGGTAACGATTGGTTAAAATCGTTTTGTAAACGGTATAACTTTTCTGTTCGAAATCCAGAGCAGTGCAGTGTCGCTAGAGCAATGGGTTTCAACAAAGTGCAAGTGACAGGGTTCTATAATAATCTGAAGAGATGTTGCCTGGAGAAAAAGTTTCCTGCCCATAGAAAATTCAGTATGGATGTGACTGTTATCGCAAAGTCCCCCAATAGGAAAACAAAAGTGATAACACCGAAAGGCAAAAAGACTGTTTGTAAAATTTATGGTGCAGAAAGAGGTCAAACTGTCACTGTTATATGCTGCATGAGTGCTACAGGAGGTTTCGTCCCGCCTGCATTGATCCTTCCAAGAAAGAGAATGAATCCTCTTTTGTACATGAATTCCCATTCCCAGATAGCAAGAAAGCTTGTCTGAAAGGCTTTGGAAACCTTGTCGTCGGCAAGGGTAAAGGGTTGTCACAAAGGTTTACATGACAAGGGTTGAACCTTTCGGCAAGGTAAGCGGAAAGGTTCTCTAGTCAACAAGGAACAAGGTTTTCTGTAAGGTTTTTAGTAAGATTTCCCCAAGCTTTTATTAGAGCTTGTTTCAGGCTTTTCTCAAGCTTGTTTCGGGCCTTTCAAAAAGTTGTTAAGAACCCTCCTTCGGCGGACAAAATAGAACTCCCCTTCCCCCCTCCGAAGCCGTGCTCTAAAAGAAGGGTCCGACCCCCCTTTTTTCACCACCTCTTCAAAGCCGAACTTCTACAGAGGGATCCAATCCCTTTTTTCTCCCCTCTTCTTCTGACGTCATCTTAGAGTTATCTGGAATATCAATTAATTAGAAATCTTAATTATTAATTTGATTAATCTAATTTTTAATTGAACTTACTTGTACGATTAGATAGTAGATTGTGACAAAACTTCAAATTCCTCCTAGCCGGGGATCGAACCCGCATTCTTATAGTTGGAAGGCAAACGCAATAACCACTATACCGGACGGGGCTACACACGATAGGAGAGGTGGTTAATAAAAAGCTTTCTTACGTCAATTTTGAGGGAATAATTTCCGAAAAGGGTTGTGCAGAAATGCTTTCGCAGACTAGTTCATAAAAAGCTTTCCTATGTAAACCTTGCGGCAATGGTTTCCGAAACGGTTTGCGCGTTAATGCTTTCGCGGACAGTCTATGGAAAGTGAAATGGCAAACTTTCCGCAACCTTCTTTGCTATCTGGGTGTGTTCATTGACTGGCTGAAACATTTTGTCAAGTATGCTAAATCGTCTGCAGAAGACCCTGTTTTGTTAATAGCAGATAATCACACATCCCACAGCTAACTACCTGCGGTTTTGTTTTATCGAGAGAATCATATAACGTTTCTCACTATTCCACCACATGCGAGTCATGTGCTACAGCCGTTGGATAAATGTTTGTTTGCCGCTTTGAAAGCTTTATATTTATTTGAAGCTGAAAAATGGTTCGTACAAAATCGAGGAAAAGTAATAACACTGTACGAATTTTAAGGGATTTTTCAAAAAGCTTATAGCGTCACATTCAGGGTTCAACTCGCAGAAAAAGCTTTCCGAGTTACAAGTATTGAGCCATACAACCCTGACATTATAAGTGAGGATTGCTATCCTCCTTCAATAGTAACTTTAGCACCTTTGGATAACGATTGCACAGTTGCAGTTGCACCTGAAGAGATTGAAGTCTCAACTTCCACTTCTCAGACAGATGTCAGTATCGAGGCAATCCTGCCACTTCCTCGACATGGACAACGAGGAGCTAAAAGGAAAAGAACATCTCAAAAATCTGAGATCATGACTTCGTCTACATTCAAAAATTTGTTAGAGAAAAATGAAAAGGAAAAGGTAGAATTAGAGAAAGCGAAGGCCAATCGAGTTCTTAAGAATAATAAAAATGGTGACAAAACTAAAAAAGGAAAGGCCCTGAAAGCAAAGAAAAAACTCATTCTGAATTCTATTGAAAACCCAGTTCCCTCAACAAGTCCGGCAAATAATGAGGTGCCTAGGCTGCGAACAAACATATGATGATGATTGGATCCAGTGCGGATTATGTAGGGAGTGGTGGCATGAGGAATGTTCCAGTTACGATGGCAGTGGAGCATTTGTATGCGACTACTGATAAATTTTCAGGGTGCGTACTCTTGGCCTCATGTCCTCTTAACCGCCGTGTAAGGTAAGAGTACGCATTTGGCATTTTTTCCCTTGCGTTTCGTAATATATATTTTTGAAGCTAAAATTTTTATTTTTTGTACCCCAATCTCTAAGTTAATTAACTAATATTCAGTATATTTTCGAGGCTCTAACTTTTCAATTCTCATTTTTATAACGAAAAAAATCCTCCACGTGCGTACTCTTACCCTCCTTTCCCTTACATATACTATTTTTGTAATCTTAAACTTCTGTATGAACATCTTTTCTCTTGGAAAATTTTTATTAGTTAACTTCTTACATTACTTTTACAAGTTTTGATAAAGTTATGGTCATATTTTTGTCTCCAAGCAGAAACGCAGAAATTAACTCTACAATGTATTCTCCAATTTATTTTTTTAAAATTATTGCGATTATAAGAACGTTTTATAAACTTGGATATTCTCTTTGGAGACCAGTAATTTACAACTGAGACTCATAATATGAATAATTTGAATTTTTTTAATTCTTGCTATTATGTATTTCTAGATATATCTAATTGTAAGAGTAATCTATTTAAGACACCTATTTATTTAAAACAATTCCTAAGGCTTACTCCAAAAACTTTAATTTTAGGAATTTTACTTTGATGGCTAATTAGACCAAAGGGCTCTTGAAGTGTACTCCTCACAATTCTAATTACAGGGAATGAATGAATTACAAAAAATTTTATCTAAATTATCAAATTACAGGGAATGAATGAATTACACAAATGAAGTGACACATTTCAAAAATTAATAAAAAAAAACAAAAATTGTTGGAAGTAAAATTTTTTAAAAATGAGAGCGCATCTCAAAACGTTTTGTACGAAATGTGAAAACTCAAGAGTTTTCGTGATACTCGAGAAAAAATAAAAACTGAAACCAGAAGAAAACACACATCGGCTTTTTCTGATAGGTAGCCACTGAGTACAGAATTTTCTCGCTGTAACAAATTTAGAACGGCGTTAACGCCGCGTTACCTGTCTGAAAATAATTTTTTGAGATGAAGCTCTTATTTTAAAAAAAACCGTAGTTCCAAATTTTTTAGTTTTTTTAAATTAATTTTTGAAGTGTGTCACTTCATTTGCGTACACCCTGTATATTCTCCCATCTCTCTTTTCAGTGGTAATGCTAATGACAAACTAAAATCTAGAAAAACAACAGTTACGAAAGGAAGAACAAGTTCAAATTCTAAGATATGATTTTTAAGTTTTATTTTTATTAAGCTGATTTGCAGTTTTTAGAGAATTATTTCATTTGTTTAAAACCAGTTAATCCCGTAAAAGAGATTTAATTAAAGCTCATTATTTATTTCCACCCTTAAAAAATCTTAATGATATAATATACCGAGACTTGAAATCATACTACATCAGTCTGCTGAGGATAATATAAAGGAATGGGACAGATTACTTTAAATATTCATTTTAATTGTACAATTCAACAACATGAAGTATGACTTCAGCACAGCGACCTTTCAGGATAAAAATAGGATATTATTCTCATAAAACTGACTATTTATCTATTCAATAAGTGTTCTAAATCCTAAAAAGATGCATAAAATTCATTGTTAGAAATGTGGAATTTTCAATGTTTATCAGCGGTTTTCTACACTACTACTATAAAATTTACTTTATTTAGGTATGAAACATTGAGAACAGTTTGTGAAGAAAAGTAATTCCAATTCTGTATGAAAATTAGCAAATCTGCGCTCAAAGAAAATTCCGAAACCCAGCAAAACAACAAGATTTATTCCAGACCATTTAGGACAAAATTACAGATTTTGAACTCGCCAATTACTCAGATTAAGTACTTTTAAACATTAATCCTCTTCACTTCATTAGCTGCTAATAATTTATCTCATAAAAAACTTATGCAAAGGAGAAAGCTGGAATTTTAAATGTTTATGAGTAGAAGTATATAATTAAATTTCAGTGAAGCAGTGAGAATATATCCGGTAGTTGTAAAACCTAGCAACAAACTCATGAAGGAGTTACGCCAATTTTAATGAAATATTAGCTAAAATTATTTTTATCAGGCAATTGAAACCTTATTATACCTATTACTATACCCACCAGCGAAGTGAGAACCAACTTAATTATCCGGCGATTTCTCATCTGTGTACTCGCGGAGCCCCTTGGTGAGGGACTCGTGTTTTATAATTGAGGAGCAAAATCGTCTGTAAAGAAACTACTCTCTCTAGACAAAATAAAGAAGAATAATAAGTACAAATGCAGCCTTTGAAAGCAATGATTTGATTTCATTTAATTTATACATTTCCTTTTTGAAATTAAAATAGGCAATTTGGAGGTGGACCTCAGAATTTGTTTCTCAGATGAGTTTCAGAATTTTTCTATTTGTTTGAACAGATCAAAGGTGTTTCGCCTGGTTAGCGTTCCTTTGTTAAACATGGAAGATACAGTGCAGAAATAATATGCATTTCGAAAAATCAGAACATATGAATACATGGAATGTTTCGACGCGTAATGTTTTGACTTGACTTGTTTCATGTTTGAAAAGATTGAAATTTCTAATCGGTTTTCCACTCACTTCTTCGAGGCCCTGAGTTTTAAAATTTTCTACACTTTTGTGTTCTCGATGGCAATACGCTATTTTAATATACTCAGAACGTAATTATCCGTCTACTGATACTTTAACTGAATTTGTATTCCATATCCTGGTGCCGCATGGAAGTGAATTTGTGAAAAAAGATTTCAAGCTTACATAATGTTTATAATAATGAATCCAATATTAAGGACGAGAAATAAAAAAATAAATTCCCCTTTTTAAAACACTAATAAAAGTACTTTTATAAAAACCTATTTTTATTAAATTTTTTTATTTATTTTAATGGATTTCAATTGCCGTTGACCAATTAATCAAAATAGCGTTTATATATTTTATTGAATTTTTTTATTCAATATAAGAATTGCGTAATATTATAACTATAAAGATTTTAGAGGACAAATTTATGAATTAAGATTCATTTGGACATTCCATTCTGCACTTAAAAATGTGAAATATATATGAAATTTATACATGAGACGTCTTAGTAATACTACAAGCATAGCCGTGTCTGTCATCTATTATTTAATTTATCGTTGACCTAGTGAAACATCATCTTTTTCCTCCTTTAAAACACCCCATGGATTCAAAATTTAGATGGGTGATGCTAGTTTGAAAAGGACCGCGTGAATGTGTATTGACTTCACGCAAAAGAGAAAGTTACCCGTAACAAAATACGCAATTTTATTATTAGGAAAACTTTGAATGATTATTTTTTACAAAATTAATTATTGCATGTCACATGTGTATTTTGAAAAGATTGCAACTGTTTGAGTTTTGGATTGCAAACTTTACTGAACATACTCTCTTATTTGCAGTATCAATAGTGAATCCAAAATCCATAAGACAAAACTGCGTCCAGTTACTGTTGACCAAGAACAAGTGGCGGCTCGTGAGATCAGAAAAGAGGAAAGCTTCAAGATAATATTTAACCAGAGAATAAAATTTTAAAAAACTACTTTAACTTTCAGTGCGCGAAATTGTATAATTCCAAAACCAGTTATGAAATTTCCTGCTTTTCAAACAAATTAAATAATCAGCATAAATGACATCTATTACTAGTTTTACTAATAGAAATTTAAATGAATGTTGATGTGACGATTCTGCTGACGACAAGAAAAAAACAGAGCTTCACATGCACACATCCCTCCTCGCCCACTTCACTCAATAACACACTTCAAAAAATGAATATCTTCTTCAAAATAAATCTAGCAATAATCGAGAGAAAGCAAATAATCAATTAACCGGATGTGTTTCTGTCGACGCAACACAAACCGAAACCAAAACCCATTAACAGCCAATGAGATTGACACTTTTTGTGGAAATGAGGAAAGAGAAAAATAAATTAAAAAATAGCATCTTTTTCCTCGTTCCGTTGCCTCCGTGCCAGCCAGAGCTGCTCGCCCGGCAGCCCATATCCCGTCTAAGTTAAAGGGAGAAAAGTTTGCTTTTCCTCTCCAGAATTTCTGCGCAGTGAATGAATTTTTTTGATGGGGGGGGGCGTGCAGAGCACTTTGCAACTCAGACCTGCTTCTCTCTTACTTGTTGATTCTTTTTCTGTCTTCTTTTCACTTTTTAATTACTTTTTCGCATTTTCTTAAGTCTTGGAAATCTGAGATTGAAAAAGCAAGCCAATAAGATTTAAAAAATAAATACGAGTTTAAAAAATTTCAGTGATTCCTGCAACTCTGCAGCCCCAATGGACGAACCGCCACTACCCAGAACACTCATATTGTAAAAAAAATTGTCTCGTGGGTGTACGTGAATGCAAAATAAGAAACAGGATAATAAAAAATGTGTGATTTTATTCAACTAAGATTTCAGCAACTCACTAACAGAAAACAGATAACGAAACGGAACAGCATTTGTATAAATAAACAGCAGAGATCGTCAATAAATATCAGCCTCAGCACTTTCTGCTGATCAAAGTCCATCTGATTACTCTTGGTTTGAGAACTTGCTTTTATACCTTTTTAAAAGGAATTGACGTCATCACGCAGGAAGTGACGTATTATCTAGAAGGATCATGAAGTTACTGTCTCCCAATAGAGAAAGGTCCTCAGTTCAGAATTTTTTCAGAAAATTCCTTTTGTCGCCAAGATTAAATGTCAGGGAAACAACTTTACAGCTTTGTGACAATATACTGCAGAGAAGGAAAATTATAAGCAAACATCGTGTTTAGAGATTAAATGAGATATTTGAGGAAGAGAAGAAACTAGAGTTAATATTTTCGTCCATGAACAAATGAAAAATAGACAACAGCAAATTTATGACTTGTTTTCAGAGGATTCATATGGGAAATACAGTATCAACCCACCCAGCGGCTCTATGGAAATTTTGAAGCGCTTGAGAAACGCCACCTTCGAAAACTCAGTTTCAATAGCAAGCGGCAGCAATTTTTAACAATGAACATTCCTCCCCGTTTGCGGTTAGAGGGTTCTGTGATCTCAAAGGAGATATTTGACAGTGATTTATACTACTGAGGGCTCCGCTTTAAGGGGAAAGGAAATGAGTTGGAATCATAGAGGAGGAATATACATAGAGAGAGCGTCCCCATTCAAGCGGTAGAAAAAGTTGTTGTACGAGTTACTTCGCGTTTATACCCACGGTTAAACCACATTTAGCTTCATATCATCATGAAACGCAAACAATATTGGCGATATCTTCGTCTGCGTAACGCAAACAGCTTTCATTTTATTAACCCAATAAGCAGAGCAAAAGAATTATTCTAAATTTTTTACAAATACTGAGTTTGTGATTATTCAGGTATCGACTTGCCAATTTTTGCTACTTTTCAGACTTGAAATTTTTCCGAAGTAACGCAAAAGATTAAAAAAATCCCGTTCGAAATGTTTTGAACAAATCTTGGTTGAATTGGTTGCTTTTAAATTTTCTCCGTGCAAGGACTTTTCCCATTTCTTTCTCCTTTTATCATGTCATGGAAAACTAAAAAAGAAAATTGCAAGAAAAATCTGAAGCCATGTTTATGCATTGAAGTTTAACGATCAATTTTTTTTTAAAGTACATTTGTCAAAATGGATGCGTAAAAAGTATACTGTTTTATTCCTTTATGTGCTCATTTATATTGTTATAAAAACGCATTTTAAAACGTAAACGCACTATTTAATGTGCATTTCTAGCAAATGTAATTAATTTAAATTTTGATACTATTTCTGCATTTGATAAATATACATATACTACATAGTATGCAATATTATAATTAGTAAAAATTAAATTTTGGTTTCTATGCCCTAGGAAATGTTTTTTTATAAGATGTGAGCATTGTGAAAGTAACGCGTACATCATTTTAAAAATTTTTTGCATTGATGTAACGCATTATAACTAGATTAGGCGGATATGTTAAATTAAACAAATACTCCTGCTTTAAACAATCGTTCAAACAAAACTGATGAAATATCTAAAAAGTTATTTCTCAATTCCCATTCTAAAATGTTGATGCACTCGAATGAACATATCTTCATTATTTAAAAAATAAATAATTTATTAAAATATAATTATTTTTACGTTTTTAAATTTACTGCAAACGTACAAGTGTATTGTTTCCAATTCAAATAAACAAACTCTGTAAATCGAAATTCAACTAAACAGCTACCAAGAGTCACCTACTCACTTGTAATTTTTTTACAATATTAATCTAAATTAAGCGAACTACACAATCTGCATACAAGTAACTACAAACAACTTTCTAAACACGGGGTATTTGAAGAAGAAATGGAAGGTGCCAAAACACTTATCTAAATCGCCAAACAGCATTTTTGCGTAAACCGTAAAACATTTTATTTTGGCACAAAATACAAAATTTTTATGGCTCCAAAAATGTTTTCTATCAGATTGTAGATATTCAAATTGTTCTCAAGAAATCAAATAATACCAAAAAGTGTTCATAATAAGGAATAAATATTGAATATTTTGTGGTGTTATGCAATGCTACTCTTTTTAAAAAGAGTGAAATTGTAAAAAGAAGCAGATAAGTAAATGCTAACATTCCTGTGGAATGAATAGGACTATCTTTTAGTTCCTTTCTCATTGAAACAACCATTTTTTTCAATAATTTTTTGTAAGTAAATTTTAGTGTAATAATGAATATATTGTAAATTGTTTATTCGAATTTTTTTAATAACTGAAATTAGAATGTTTAAATTTCGCAATTGTAAAAATATTATTACTTGTTACAGAGAAATTGATATTATTTTTAAATTCGGCATGACAAATATGTCATAATTGACAAAAATGTATTTAATCCCCAGTGAAAAAGTTAAATTTCACAGACCTGTGTTATCTTTTACAAAAAAAAAACGCTGACATGTTTTGGGCTAATTGCAATGGACTATAAAGAACAAATGTATTGAATCTGACTAAGAGTCAAATATAACCAAGAGAACTGCCCCTGCATCTTTGATATTAATAGAACATTAAATTCCTTTTATATTAAATAAAACAATCTTTTTCCCATTAAGACCATTCAACAGTTAAAATTTTAATAACTCTTGAAATATGAAAAATATTTACACATAATAAAAAATTGAAATTACATTTTATTTTGTATTATTTATTACTTGAGAACAAAATTTATCTGCAAAAAATGTATAGGACGATTTCTTCCAATTTTTAGAATTTTAATTAATTTATTTTTTATTTTCTATTTATTTTTTTGTTCAAAAACGATAAAAAATTATATTCGTATACTCTTACATCGTAAATACTATTTTTTATAGCTGAATTTTTAAAAATAAATTTTCTCTGAAATTATCTCCCAGCGTTCCGGATATTCAATGCAATCTTTTTAAATCCTAAAGGTAACTGAAGAAATCTCTTGTTGCGATAATTTTTAAAGCGAGATTTTAATTCATAAACACAAAATAATTTTTATAACAGGATTACATTCAATTACGTTTAATGGAATTATCAGTGATTGCTATTCAACTCAGAAAAAAACGAACTACAAAAGAAGTTTCTCGAAGCTGCAGCCCCTACTCTAAAACCAGCTAATGTCTCTCTCTTCGGTTTCATTCAATTTGTTATTCCTAAACATGATGTTGTTCGTGAAGATATGGAGTGTAAAGATTTCTGCTTTTTGAGTTATTATTTGTATTTAAACCATCTTCTCCTATTTAAAAGGCATATAAAATATTTTATTGTCATTTGGAAAAAAATTAACAATGAACTTTCTTTTGAATCTCTGTTTTCGAATAGAATGAATTCTCCACGGTGCTCCAAATGCACACCGAGGTAGAAAGCGCCATCTACAATTTGAAATGGCCATTTCAAAGAATATTATGTTGATTCAAATTAAACTGCGCATTGTTACTATTATATGTATAATATGTTTCTAAAATAATGGCGAAGCAAGATGCAAACGTGTAAGTTCTACTTACAGCGCGTGAAAATATCTTTACAAATAAGAGAATTTTCAACTGAACACTTAAATATCATGTAGCTCTTTCAATACTCTTCATATCTTTAATCCAGAACTAATGCAGTGATCTGAATGCAGAATTTTATTTTCTGCATGGTGCACATGATTTCGAACAATATTAGACATTTCTGATGAAAATTTGAATATTATTAAATAAATTAAAACGAAACTGCTTTGCTAAATCTCCGTTTTAGATACTATGGTAGTATGATAATTTTTGTGAAATTCGAGAAGTTTCTTTTCGTAAACTGTCAACTGCTATGTTAAAAAAATGGTGTTTTGCAATAAAGAAAATTAAATCATCAATTAAAAAGAGCGTTATAATTCTCGACTTAACGCCTGTTTCAGTCTGACATTTTGCTTGCGAAATAATTATGTAAGTAGTACTTGAACAAAGTATCCTTAGAATCATTCACACTTACATTCATTTTCGAGACATAATTCATTCATAAAAGGCAGTAGAAATAAACATTAGATGTGAATGAACATGCTTTGAGAGATCTATCATTATTTTAATTCAATCTTTTTCAATAAATAATTTCATTTTTGATCAAAAATATCTTGTGGCATGGTGTTAATTTTATTTCCTTAATTTAAAGCTTGGTCTTTTATGTCTGGGCTGGTAAACGAAAGTAAAACTCGTTATCTTTTGAATGTACGAGTAAATTAACGAAATTTTGCAATTTACTTCTGATTTTGAGGTTCCAGCGTCATCTTTTAGCTGTATGAATGTTTTCTATTTGGAAACAGGTAGCAGGAAAAACAGTTATCAGAATTTAACTTTTCAATTATTGGTGAAGAGGGGAAACGATGTTAAAATTGGAAAAAAATTTGTATGCCATTTCCTTTACAAATTTAACTTACTTATTCACATAAATAAGAAAAAAATAATTTATGGGGTAACAAATCTTTGTGTTCAAGGTGATGTAACTGCAATTTCAAGTGATAACGTTGTAAGCATCCTGTAGAAGAGGTATTATACGCTGATCATTAGCAAGTCACCATATTCACTTTTTTAGTCTTTGGAAATAATGGAATTCAGAAAAGGAAATATCTAAATATTTTGGAAAAGTAGAAAATTGAATTTCAGTCGTATAGAAAAAAATATTGTATATATAAAATTTGATGAACAAATCTGAATTTTTGAAAATTGTATTTCGAATTTATTTTGACGTTGTCTTTTAAAATTTCAGAAATGATTAATATATGGCATCCCTAGCAAAATATTTTTTAAATTGAAATCCACTATGTTGTCGTTGTTTTTGCAACCAAATCACATATAGATGGCATTACGAGTAGTATAAAAATATGCATCAAGTTTCGCCGTATAAAATTTTAGTTTAGAAAATTCTTTATTCGAGTTTATTACCAGTGGATAATACAATGCATAAAAATACAAAATTTTTATACTCTTAATATTATTATCGGATCTCAACTGGTTGTAGAAATTCTCCTCTATTTACATTTTCTGCCTACATTTCTTTCGTTAAAAGTTACATTTTTCGTATAGTAGCGTTCATATTTCACAAAATTTCTCAATCTAAGGATACGCAGGGAAAAAAGTATATATATAAAACGCTCAGACGGAAAAGGGGGGTTAATTTCTCTTTTGTCGATGGCAACGTCTGTTACCAAACCAAACGGAAAGTCCGCCATGTTAGGCATAACGCCATAGGAATAGCCTGTTACTATATTCTTTGCTGTGTAAAATACCTTTTCCTGTAAAAAAATGAGTTTAAGACACAATATTTCTTGCAATATAATGAAACTTTGGATGAAATGAATTAAAAAAGATTAGTTAGAAATAAAGGAGGTGGCTTTTTTTTCGAGAGTCAGAGAACCTTCAGGTCAAAGTCAAGATAATTAAAGTCAGCGACTTGGAATTATCTAAAAAAGTTTGAATCAAAAACTTGCAAATAAATTTTATTAAACCTTCCCCTCAATCTAAAATTCAGAAATCTTTAAAATTATGTTCTTATTTTAGTATTTAATTTAGAATTCATTATTATAAATATACATTTTTTAACAATTTCCTCTTACATTCATAAACAGATGGCGCCACTGACTTAATAGAATTATTTGTAAACATAACATTTTATCCGTTACTATTGTGAAGGCCGCGGTGGCCTAGTGGTAAGGTCTCGGCTTTGGGGCCGGAGGATTCCAGGCTTGAGACCCGATTCCACTGAAGATCCGCCGTGCATGGGGCCTGCTGCACGCCAAATCATACGCAGTGGCCAAACGTCCTCCCGTTGGTGTGGCGTAGAAGTTTGAAGAGGGGCTGCCAGCTCAGGTGTCGTCCTCGTCATCTGACCGTGGTTCAAAATTACAAGGTCCGTCCTAAAATAGCCCTCGTGTTGCTTCAAAACGGGATGTTAATATAACTAACTAACTAACTGCAGGTACAATAGTAACTAACCGTTACTATTGTACCTACAATTAACGTTTCACCTGCCCGTGAAGTACCTGCAAATAACGTTTTATTCAAATGCAAAGTGCCTAAAAATTACGTTCTATTCTATCGCACAGTGTCTACAACTAACATTCTATTTTATCACATAGTGCCTACAAGTAACGTTCTATTCTATCGCACAGTGCCTAAAAATAGCGTCTTATTCGAACGCATCGTACCTTCAAATAAGGAAGACTAAGGTTCAGGCACCACAAAAATTTTATTCCTTCTTGATTAAGGTAAAAGCATTAAAAGGAAACAGATTAAGAATTTTATTTATTAATAATATTGTCTTTTTCATGTTCATAGTGCTAAGATGTCACAAGACAATCTCTTTATTAATAATCATAAATATAATTTGTTTTTAGAATTAATTATATTTGTTTTAATTTTGCAACTCTTATTTGTTTATTTATGCACTTTAAAAATTTTCTTTGAAAGTTTTATTTGAAGAAAAATATGTTTTTTGAGGCTAAAAGATTTTATTCTGTGCTGATTTAAGTTAAAGCATCAGAAGCAAAATAAAGCTGATTCATATATATTATATATAAAGATTTTAAAATAGTTGTGCTAGGAGATGCAGTGTCTTCACTGTGGCGAGCGAAGCGAGCAGGGTTTGCAACGCAATCCTCCTGGGAGTTGGCGAGATTTCGCGAGCAGGGGGGGGGGAAGAGCCCCTAGTTATTTTTAATTAATCTGCGGAAGTAAGAAAAAAATACTGTTGTGAATTGCATATTTTAGATGTAAATCAGAAAAGAATATGAAACAAAGATTAACACTATGTGTAAAATTTAAGTTCTTCTAATTTTAATCATTTGAAAACTTACAGAAAAATATTTAGTTAAAGAGTACTATTTTTTTGTTTCCTTGTCTCAATTATATGAAATAATCATTAAAAAAAGGATTCGAAGATATAGAATTAAAATCATTTTTTCTTCCTATAAAACTTTTAAAACAACTTTTTAACAATATTTTTGGTAATTACAAATGAAAATATGTAATTATTATAA
The DNA here is from genome assembly GCA_013235015.1 of Araneus ventricosus. Lineage (NCBI taxonomy): Eukaryota > Metazoa > Arthropoda > Arachnida > Araneae > Araneidae > Araneus > Araneus ventricosus. The sequence continues at coordinate 14,263 of BGPR01021776.1, forward strand.
TTATTTTTTAGTTTTCATGTTGGTAAATCATTTGGCAAATTATTTTCTCGATATCAGGTAAATTCACGCCATTTAGTTTTCAGATTGTTTAGTTCCTTTATTGTTGTCACTTTTCTTATTAGTTCTGCTTCGTTTCTTCTGATTTTCTGCCCTCCCTCGTAAGATTTTTCTGTTTTTTCTCGCCAAAAAAAGAAAACAAAACTTTTTAATAATTTTCTGTATCCTTTTCAATTCTGAAATGTAGAAAGTTTATTTAAATCTGCAGTGCATATGTTACATATTTACATTATTTCCAACATGAAATATTATCAACTAGTCGCATACATACATTTTTAGTGTAAAAAAATACTTTCTTGCCTAGAATATGTTTGGGGCTTCCATCTTCTTACGTATTTGAAAGATAGGAAAGCATCTTGTAGCGTCAGACAACAGACTACTACGGTTAAGAATAGTCCATCCGTAGATTAACAATATATACAATAGATGGTTAAAAAATGAATAAATAAAAGTGATGGGTAAAAGTAAGAAACCATCATATATATCATTAGTTTCTTAGGATTCTGACATTGGCATTTCTTCTTTTATTTTTAACATTAATTATTTTTTATCGGGCCTTCAAACGATTTTTATGAAAATTTTAGGTAATTCCAGTCCATGACTAAATTGGAATAGTGAGCAAAGTTATGCGATTCGGCGGTGTAGTATGGCGGGGAAAAAAGGAACCACCCCTCATTATTTTGCAGTCGTTCATCGTGTATTAAAACAAAATGTACCAATTTTCAGGAAATAAGGTCTAGTAGAAGATTTCACTTTTAAAATTTTCATAAGGGGTCATACATATTTATAATAGTACTATTTCAAAATTTGCTATGGAGAAACATATTGTTCTTAAAACATTTCAAATCTGCATAGATATTTATGCTGGAATATCAAGTTTCGAAATTATACGAAAATGAAATTTTCAGTTTCTAAAGTTAATGTAAAATTTTGAATTTTTATTGATATCTTGGGATATCAATAAAATAATATTACTATTGACATATAATTTTTTTATGTAGTAGTAAGAAGTATTCTGCACATTTTACACTCTTATTTTTTATTTAATAATAATTTTGAGCTCATGAAATTTTTTATTTTTCTTTTAAATGTATATCATCACTTTCAAAAGAGCACTTAAAGTGCGAATTAATTTGAATTGCTGCAACCAACATTTAAAGTCAAGCAGAGAACTTCTCTATCTAAATTTGGAGACGAGCCGCTTTCCATTCAGAACCCAAAATATCGAATATCTTTCGATATATTTATGGCCTAGTAACCAAAATTTATTTTGGGGTATTTTTTCATGAGAAATTTATTTATGACATCAAAAATAAGTGATGCTATTGAAAATTTTGAAGTTAGTGCAATTTTAAATGTTTAGATGACCCATTATGAAATTTTTAATCCTAGAATCTTTTAGTATACGTTATTTTCTAAAGATTGGTAACTTTTTTTCAGTGTCCAATGAACGATCGCAGAAAAATGCTGGATGGCTCATTTTTTTTCGCGACTAAACGTCACATTATATTCATCTTTTGGACTTATTAAAACTTCAAAATGGGAAATTAAAATGTTTTAGGTAAGAAGTAGCAGATTCGAAATTTTCAAGATGTTCGCGAAACTCATTGACAATGAAAGTTACAGTAGTTTTATTTTGAAAGAAGCGATTGAAAATTATATATAGTGAAATTACCCTAAGCTTCCACTCCTGCACTGTGGGCACTTCCTAAAAGGTCACTAATGTTTGACACAGAATTGTTTGGCCCAAAGTCTTAAAATAACCTCTGAAATGTCCTCTCAAACCTCTCTGAGAGGCTGGTTTGGTCACTCATTCAACTTCAAAGAAATACATTCCTTTCGTCACATTGACTTTGAACTTTTCTTAAGATAAAGGGGAGGAAAGAAAGGAAAAGAAAAATTCACTCTAAATCAAATAAAAATTGATCATACATTTTCCGATGTGAAAAGACAACTAAACGTCCACCTCTACACGGGTTGGACGTTCAAGAGTTCATTTGTGCCTTTCAAGTACTGATTCGGAATCTGACAAAGAAGCTACAGAAATGTGTTGAGACTGTCAGCAAGAGAAACTTCCAACTCAACAGACTTTAGGAGGAATAGATGATTTGATTGCCCTTTCTTCAACATCTACTGACAAAATGATTAAGAATTTATTTTCCAGTTTAAAAAAACACAAAATATTTCCTCGGAAAGAATTAAAAGATCCAAGGAAACAAAAATTGAATTAAAAAAAAACGAAAATTTTTGGAAGAAAGCACATTTTTTAGATTATTCTCAAATATTCGTTCTAAGAGAAATAATGAATTAGGACTTGTTTAATGCAAATATTGCGCTGTAATACAAAATCGAAACAACTTTATGGCGTCCACCCCTTTGAGTAATCAATTTTTCTTGGAATGGATGGTGGCAGCTGTACAGAGGTTTCACCATTTTTATATAATAAACAAAATTCTGTCCATTTAGTTTTACATTGTTTTTAAAGAAGAACAGAAACTGAAAAAGCCAAATAACTAGCTTTTAAAGATGTTACAGTGGTGCTGACATTGCACGAAAAATTGGCAGATCGAAGGCTGTAGTTAACCGCTTCATCGTTTAACCTGATAGCTATGGAACTCAAAACAAACAGGAAGAACAGAGATAATTTCTTCAAGGCCAGATCCAGAGGCTCGCCTGCACGTAAAAAAACAAAAGAAAGGGGCAGTTCGGTTCCGTGAAATAGATTTTACGTGAACACATCTAATATTCGTAACGAATAAAAAAATATATATGTAGAATTATTAAAATATTTAAAGAAAAGAAATTAATTAGATAAAAAATCGTTTCGCCATAAAAGGAATATATTTAAAAATATCGTTTGGCCGAAAAATTGTAATATGTAACTTGTTAATAATCATGTAAATAATATAATTAAAGTAATAAAATGTTTGTTATTTATAGTGCCTAATTAGCTGGAATTTAAGTTATGCACGTAATTGATAAGTTTTCATGGGTATTCAGCAAATTCTAACCACTATACAATTCAATATAACTATTTAAATATATAAGTTTAAAAAATATCAATTTGTGTACAACCCCTCATCTTTTAGCTTCTCTTCGACAGGAGCTAATATTCTGCTCGTTGTAATGCCGATATCTTTATGAATGCTAATGACATTGAACTGATTTTTTTTACATATGCCCTATATATCTGGTTTTAAAGTTGTGGGAAAAAAATTACAATATGTTTCGCGCATGCGCAACGAAACATTATTTACTAAAAATGCTCATATTACCTGTAATGTTCAAAATTTCTTTTCCAAATTTGTACAAAATGCTTTTCTAACATATTGTAATGTTTCCTGTAAGTTTCGTATAATTTTTTTTTTACTTCACATTATTGATTTGAAATCCAAGATTGGAGGGTCCATATTAATAGGTACTTTTACTTGAATGCTGGAATTGGATATTTTAAATACTTTATTTGTATTGTATTTTATTCGTATTGAGCCTAGCTAACCTAAGATCTTTGATCAGAATACGGGATTGGACATGATGACAGAACACGGACTTTGATATCATTAGCAGTGATAGACAAACTAAATATTCTAACTCAAAAACTAGACCTTTGAATTTATTTAAAGAAAGTGAAAATACAAAAATTCAACGTTTAATCACTGGAATTGAATTAGGTGATATAAAGCTGAGTTAACTGTCACAAAAATTAAGATCAGTAGGTACTTTAGAAGATTCTGGAAATTTGATATGAATTTTGTGGCTTGGAAAATTACCTGAATCTATCAAAAATATTTGAATTGGCAATAAAGAAGATATTGATAGTTTGGCAATTATGGCTGACAAAATTTACAATATGAGCCTAAAACCGAAATTTGCAGAACAAATAATATACACAATTCTTCTAACGGATTGTCAGATCGAATTAAAAATTTAGAGCAGCAAATTTCTGAAGAATGTGTTCGTACAATGGCTAGAACAAAAACACGGAATAAAAATTATTTTTCTAATCTCGATCTCTAAGTAACCGGAGCAATAATTTTGATCCCATAGGAAAATTGTGTTACTTTCATTTTCAATTTGGTTCCAAATGTTTTACAGAAAAATGTCAGCCTCCTTGTAGTTGGAATCAAAAACCACAAAATAATCAGAAAAACTTCAATCTGCTGTAAGTTCGGCGATTAACACTGCTGCAGAAAATGGTAAAGGATTGTCGCTAATTTCGTTTGTTCGTCCGTGACCGAACATTTAATTTGCACTTTCTCGTAGACATTGGAACTGATGTTAGCATAATTCCAGCTACAGCTCAGAATAAAACAAAGGCAGAAAATAAATTATATACTGCTAATTGCACATAAATCTCAACTTATGGTATAAAAATGTTAAATCAAGATTTGGGATTACGTCGGGAATTTCAGTTTCTCTTCATAACTGCTGACGTAAGAAGAGGTATTTTGGAGCTGATTTTGTATAAAAATTTAACTTCCTTATTGACATAAATAAGAAGGAAGTAATTGATAGAATAACAAATCTCTGCGTTCAAGGTGATATAACTGCTATTTCAAGTGATAGCGTTGTAAGCACATTGAATAAATCCATAAAAAATCCCAATTTACTCTTAAAATAGCACGCAATTTCTAAACGTAATCTTTTCCGTAAACAAATAAAATATAATGCTAAACTTTATATCGAAACAAATGGTCAACCTATTCATTCTAAAGCAATACAGCTTGATCCAAAATTACTTGCAAGAGCTAAAGAAGAGTTTGACTTTATGCTCGACTATCAAATAATTCGTGCAAAAAATTCGCAATGGCCAATTCCTTTACATCTTGTCACGAAAAATGGTGTGAGGGATTACCGTCAGCTTAATGCTCAGACTATTTCTGATCGCCACCCCGTAACTAGGATGCAAGGTTTCAATCAAATATTAAAGGTCACTAAAATCCTCTATAAAATTGATTTATTTAAACTAAATTAAAAATTTATTTAAATCAGATTCCCTTTTCAGAAGAGCACAAATGTAAAACAGATATCTATAATCACACCTTTTAGTTTGTTGCAATTTAATGAGTTTTGGCTTAAAAATTTCTCCTGCATCATTCCAAAGATTTACCTATGAAGTTCTCAGAGGTTTGGACTTTGTTTTCCTTTACTTATACGATATACTCATTGCATCCAAAGGTAATGAAAAATATGAACACAACACCACATAAATTAGTTTCAGAAACACTGGATACTTTTCGAACAAATATTTCGAAATCTGTATTCTCAGTACAAGAAATCGAGTTTTTGGAATATCAAATTAAAGCCCAAGGTTCTCGTCCTCTAGCAGAAAAACTCCAAACTGTCAGCAACTGCAAATGAACCAAAAATATTTGAGACCTTAGAGCATTTCTTGGAATTCTTAATTTTTATCGTCGTTATCTAAAATCGCAGCAAAGAATCAAGCACTGTTACATGAATATATTAAAGGTGCGAAAAAGAAGGACAAGAGAAAAACCAATGGACTGAAGGAGCTGAAAACAGTTTGAAAAGAACACGAATGTCCTCGCAATTGCAGAATTGTTCTTCTTTCCTGTGTGTGATTCTGAATTACCTCTGTCGTTATTTACAGATGCTTCATATACGGCAATAGCTTCAGTGTTATAGCAATATGAAAACTCAACTTGGAAGCTATTGCAATTTATTCTAAAAAGTTAAACGAAACTCAGCAAAACTACAGTCCTTATGACAGGTAGTTATGAGGCATATATCTTTCAATTAAAATCTTCAAGCATAATCTAAAAGGAAGAACATTTACGATTTATACAGACCATAAGCCCTTTCCTTAAGGAATATTAATATTTGCTTTCAACAAACGCTTGAAAATGCAGCATCTAGACAATGCCGCCAACGTAACAATATCTACCAGTTTTCAATTGATATTAAATATATAAAAGGTGAAAATAATATTGTAGCCGATACGTCATCCCGGATTAATGAAGTTTTATCTATAGAATAGGATCAAATAGCTGATGCACAAACTGAAGATGGAGAATTGAAGAGTTTGCAAATCACTGCTTCCTTGAATTGAAAGCAGTACTCTCTACCTGTAACGAAATACTTGTTGTGTGATACTTCAACTAGCAAATGCATACAACGCACAAGCTTCCCGAAAACAAATCTTCCAACATATTCACAGCCTATCACATCTAGAAATTAAATCAACTATAAAATTTTTTATACGTGTATGGATTATTTAGATGGTTGCTATGAATTTTAAAGCTATCGATGTGTTTATTTACGCTTTTAATAAAAAAAATCTTTATTTTAAGAGTAAAAATATCTGTAGTTAAAAAAAATATTTATTTATGTGTTAAAATTACCTGAAACATACACTTTCCAATCAACTAAATAATGCAGTTACTATAATAGGTATCAGAAACGTCTATAAATTTAATAGCTAAAAAATTAAATTATATTTTTGATTTGCAGACCTCAGCGACTAGCTTGTTCGCCAGGAATACAAAATTTTGATTATTTACAATTGAACTTCTTATGCATAATTTAATATTCATGGTTCTCTTAACAAAGTAATTTTAAACTTCAAATTGGGTTAAATATTTAACCCTCGATCTTTTAGTAGCTTTGCACATGCTCTTTTCATTTTCTTTATGAAAGTCCCTAACGTAGTCAAGTAACTGTTCAGTCCATGTCATCTAATTGGACCCAAACAATAGGAATGCATAAACAGAAAAAAAATTGGAAACGTTTCTTATATATTTCAGTTCAGTTAACATTTTAAAATAAATGAAAAGTAAATATTTTATTCTAGAATGTTTCTTTTTTGAACTCAATATAAAGAAATACAAATATATATTTCCAATCGGAGTAATCTTGAAAGGAATTGGGCCTTCATTTAAAGTATCTATCTATTTCTAATTATTCATTTCTGTAATAGGAGAATTTTGTTATCGCCATTTTACTACCAGAAAGTTTCCCCGACCCCTGCAGCAGAGCGAAATAAAATAAACAAACAAAACAAGTTTTTATTGCTTCCTCTCTTTTTTTTCTTTCTTGCCGCGAGAAGGAGGGATGTTTTATGACCGTTCATCCAGCATTGGGGGTTGTACAGGTTTCGCAACAACACTCTGTCATCTTCGTGTGAGATCAAGTTTTCAATTTCAGCCTACCCTTCTTGAAATGAGAGTACAGCCCGTTGTGAAGCCCCCCGCCCCCCTTCTCACGGACTTCGCAGGCCTTTATTTTCACAATAAAACCAAAGAAAGGGTCAGACAACATTGCTATGCGAACTCTTTTGTGAGTTCCCCCTGCCCCCCAAGGCGCATGGAAATGGTCTATCACCCTCTAATAGCTCCCCGACTATTCGGGTGGAACAAAAAAAAATTTTCTTCTTTTTTTAACTTGTAATATTGCGCAAAAGTTGCCTTTTGATTTCCAGTTGGATTTATTTCTCTGTTTGTTATTAGAGTGAAATGTTTATTGCAACAATTTTGGAAATCTCCTGGTGTATCCATGGATTTTTGGGCTTTGGGACTTTTAAAAAGAGTATTATCTAAACGTCGAACTAAAAGCCTTTTGTGGTCTTTGGAAAGCTGTTTAAGAGGAAAGGCAAAAATAAATACCTCTTCCGATGTACAAAAGGCATTAATGTTATACAAATTACGGTGCAGAAAGATATTTAAGACTAAGGGTTATCAAACTGAATATTTAAAACACAAAAAATTATGTAAAATAGTTCTTAAAATGCCACAAAAAAGTCTTAAAATGTGCGAACAGCCTCTGTACCTGATATTTAACAATAAAATCAAATGCATTTTAAAATGAAAAAATTTGTTAAAAATACGCATGATAATATGAAAATTTTCTTATCCTATATTTAAAGTCTGAAAATTTATCCAACAAATTTATAGAAAGAGTTTAATTCAGATTGGGTTAAAAAACTTACTTTTTATTATTTTCTTTTATTAATGATTTATTGATTTCATAGAAATATATCCATACGCTTATAAAAAATTTATTCATTTGAAATATCTATAGAAAATAATTCATATTTTTTTTCAAATTGTCGATTCAAAAAGATTGTGGTGAATAAGTTCCAAAAAACTAAAATTTTTAAGGCTTTCTGAACTTATAGATATTTTGATATGTATCTAAACTTACGTATGTACACTAAACTTACATTTTAAGCGCAACAACATCTTCCTCACCAGTTTAATGCTTTTTTCCCAAACCAATTTTAAAAACGACTGTTAAATTATTTAATATAACCATCAAAAAGCAATATAAAAACTGTAAATATTACCGATTTATCCAAAATTCAGATTAAGACCGTAAATATGTATGATTTTTAATTATTACATTATTCTTTTTATTCTCTTTCATAAGGTCAGAGTAGCCTAGTAGTAAGATCTCAGCTTCGCAGCCTTTGGGATCCAGGTTCGAATTCCGATTTACTAACTATAGCCGTATTTTTAGGCCTGGCACACGTTAAGTATGTCGGAGTCAGACGTCCTTATGCGGGTGGGACGCGGAAGTTTGGAGAAGGAGGTGCAAGCTCAGGTGTCCTCTTCGTTATGCAAACACAGTTCAACATTACCAAGTATGTCCCGAAATAAACCTTTTACAGCTGATCTATTAGATTAATTGAAAGATTAGATTATAATTTTAGGCTTTGTTTCTAATTAACCATATTTATAAAACTTCCTTTTCTTTATCATTGATTTCTTTGTGCTTTTACACTTGTTTGGATTTCTATTGATTTAATTTATAATACCAGAATGAGAACTTTTATGTATTCTCGTTCTTTTATTGTAGGAATAGTCTTTCAAAGGTTATTAAATTAATAATAATAAATAAGAATTATGATTTTAAATATTAATAATTTTATAAATATTAATAATTAATTATAATAAATATTAATAATTTTTGAAATACTTTTAATGAAATATTTTTAGAAGACCTGTAAATATTATTTATGAATTGGACAGTAAGGAATTCTGTTAATCATATGAAAAATAAAAATTCCTATAAGAGATTGGAAACATACAATACGGAGATAATAGGAAAACTTAAATTGTAAGAGAAACTGACTCTGCAGAAACTGGATTTCCACACACACACACACACACACAATCTGCAGTTTTCTCGCTAATCACCTAACAGTCTTATATCTTTATCCATTTAAAAAACTTTCTACGATCTTCTAGATGAATTAAAGCCTTTAAAAATTGTTCTCTTATTATCACTAAAGGCACGAGATAAGAAATACTTAAATAATGGAAATAATTCAGAAGGAATAACATTTTTACTTTTGACATCGTATGAATCAAAATACTAGGAATATAGACCATATCTTATTATTTTAATAGGAAATAGGAAAGAACCAGAGAAAACTTTCGAGTTACGAATTTGAGCTAAAAACTTTGCAATTAGCCATCACAGCAAGAGATTTTTTAAAATAATTTCCAGGAATTGAAAAATTATCCAAGGGTTATTTTTAAGGATCCGAGGAAGACGACATCAATATTATTATCACAGCACATGTCAACAAAAGTTTAAAAAATCGTATATGCACCAGTCAGTTTCGATTTATTATTATTATTATTTTTTGTTTTGTTTCATTAGTTTTCTTTTTCCACGAGAAGTTTATATGTCCAACAGCACAGTAACTTTCTCGAATAATAATTATTTTCTAAATACTTATCTCAATAATTACAACGTTTTCTAATAATCACAGAAAATTACCTAATTCGTAAAATCTCTTTTCAACTGTACTGTATTAGGGAAAGAATTCTAAAATTTTTCGTGTTCTATGGAAATATTATACATAATGATACTCTCGTTAAAACTTTGTCTCTGTAAAGTGAATGTACTGAAATAAAATGAAGATATAAATGTATCACGAAATATTGATACAATAATTAGAAAACTTACTATGATTCACGAACAAATTTATTCTATATTTTCAGTGTTTGAAACTTTTTTTTTGTCATTTCCAGTAAAGAAAAATAATTAGTTAAAGAATCGATAAATGGTAGAATATTATTCAGAATTTTTTTCAGAAGAATGAGAATGTTTATATGCTTGAATTGCAAATACTTCTAAATTCAGTGAAAAATGCTTGTTTTTAGTAAATATTTCAAAAGCAGCATTTACATTATGAAATGTTCTACCTTCAAGTTTCAATGTTGTTCATCTCATTCTGAACCTTGCGAAATTGAAGATGGATATACTCAAACGAACATAAATAATGAACATTTGGATTAATTAATGTTACTCTTTTCTTTAAAATACATAGTGAAATATACTAGGCATTCGCGATGTTGTGAACAAATGGTCTCAATTAAAGTTCTGTAAAATAAAGTTTAAACCAAATTTTGATTTAAAGGAAACCTCCATAAGATTTATTTACTTTTCATAAAAAGAATTTTATCTTGATATAGATTTTTGTATTTCTTTTATTCATGAAATTTGTTTTATTTATATATTGTTAATTCTTTGTCCTGTTCTCTCACTATTTTCTAAGCTCTTTGATCTTGCATGCAATACAATCTTCTAATTTTCAGTTAAAAATAAGGTTAATAGAAAATGTGTATTTCACTTCTCAATGAGCAAACTTGCATATGCAATATGAAAATATTTGCTTTCTTTAGTCGGCAAAGTTCATCAGTAAAGTTAGCATTTTGTCTCATATTATTGTAGAAAAAGATTTTTTATGCCATCTTAAAATTAAAAAAAAAATTCTTTTCAATGATACTAATTTAATTGTCGTACATTTTCTTTCCTTAATTTTGACAATTTTTTTTAGAATTTTTTTTTATATAACATTTTTAACAATACATTTCATTGCAGTAAAATTAAAACGGTACATTGCTTCTACAGATAATTCAATCGCTTTGTTTTCTTTAATTTCTAAAAGCTATAAAATGTAGATTCTGTTTATTTTTTCATATTCTTTGCAATCATAAATAGTTCTTCAGTTTTCATTTTGTTTCAATAAATTATTTTGTATAATCTATAAACGAACTCCTCATTTTAATGTTAGAATCACATTCGCATTTTTCATGAAGCGAATGTTTCTAAGTATCAAACGAATGAAAGCGTTTCAAGCCGTGCTATTGACCTCACAACCACCTCTTGTACAAGATAATTTGGTGAGGGGAAATAAGCAGAAATCTGGGAGACGTCTGAATACGTTACAACTCTTGCGCCTTCTTTGGGAGGAGGCGTGGAGTGTTTCGTGACCCCCCTAGGTGACCCCCTTTGGGTTTAAGGGTTACCGAAGGAACATTAACCAATCACAGATTTCTTCGCCAAACACATTATTATTCGCGCCGAATGATGCAGGATAACGAGTGAGATATTCCACAACATTATTCTTAGAATATTGTCTGTTTTTCCTGTGCTAATAGGGTTGTAATTAATTGCGTTACATAAAGTAAGTTACAGTAGAAAATAAGCCTCTCAGAGCCATAATTTTAGTCTGAATACAACTGAACTGACCAGAGTCTAGTAAAGAACTACTCGAGAGTAAGATAAATAATTCTTGTTCCCATGAAAAACTCATTAGTATCAGAATAGTTGACAAACTACCATGTGTGGTTTCACCACGAGGGTCCCGCTCGTAGGTCATTAGCCAACGGGATAAAATATCATCCATCTTGTAATTTACGGCTCTTCTGTAAGCTTCAAAAAGATTTCAGAATGAAAGAAAACGCTCACTATGGAGCTTATTTTGATGACAATGCGTTCAAAACAAGT
>BGPR01021777.1:2055-26078 GCA_013235015.1 Araneus ventricosus
CAATAGGAAAAGTGACGTCTCCCAACCCAACCGTGGGTACCAGAATAGACCAATATATCACAATCAGTGGCGAATCCAAGATTTGGTTCTGACGGGCTGAGGTCATAAAAATTTTGTATCTCCGTGACGAATGTCAAACCAAATGGCTTATGTAAACAAAAATACTTTACATTTACAGACTTTACTCACCTGAAAATAAGAATAATAAAAAACAATACAATACTTTCGATAATTTAACAAAAAATATATAAAAATACAATGTATTAACTAGCCAAACAATGTCTTCGACCGCGTAAACGCTACAAGTGGAATGACTATAAAAGTAGGAAAATTTTCGAGCCTGTCAAGCCATAAAGCAATATTGTCACGTTTTTATTTTTTTTAAAAAAAGAGAAATTATGAACAAACAGTTGTAGTTATTTTAAATAAAATCAAGAACTCTGACTTAGCTCTAGTGGGTGCAGCCCGATAGCCCCCCTGGATTTGCCACTGATCACAATTTAAAGTTTGAAAATACTTTGTTAAGGGAACCATGAATATCAAATACGCAGAAGAGATTCGATTGAAATTTTATTCCCAGCGAACAAACTAGTCGCCGAAAGCGGCTAGTACGAAATAAAGTGTAGAATTTCATCAACTTGAAAGCGCATGCACAAGAACTGACGCCATGAATAAATATATATATTTGCGAAAACAAAGTATGCATCTGATGCATGTGGGATTGAAAAAAATTCAAATTGTGAAAATTGAACAAATATTTAAAATCTCACATGTAATTAATAAATGAAAAAAAAAATCGATTTGTTTGGAAGTTCATAATTTTGTTTGCCTTTCATTGGTTTCTGGTAGCTGAAATTCCCATTTCCAATAGAAATTAATAAAATATTTTGGTCTTCGAAAGAAGTGCAACATTTGCTCTTACGTTAGTCATGGCTGCTGTAATATAATGTAGTGAACTGTAAGATACGAATTATTTATAACTGGCCGCCTTTGGCGAGAATATGATTTCAACTGAATCTCTTATGTATAATTTGATATTCATGGTTCGCTTAACAAAGTAATTTTAAATTTCAAATTTTGATACATATTAGTATAAAATATGCATCAAATATAATTTAGATATTTAACACACGTTCTTTCAATAGCCTTGCACCTATTCTGTTCATTGTCTTCGTGAACGTCCCTAATGGAGTCGAGTAACTGCCTGTGCAATTGTCCATTGTCGGCATCAACTTATCTCTCTTATTCCTCTTGCAAAATATGCATTTGATTTTAACTTTAAAATGTCGTGGCACATTTTACGTCCAGCAGCATATTAGCTGTATGAAGTTGCTGATTAAAATATATCGTTAAACATTAAGATATTACCTTATCTTTCAATAATGAAAAAGAAACATGCAAATAAATATTTATTTCAACAATGAAAACGGTTTAAATTTCGTTGTAACAATGAAAAGTATGATTGTAAATTATGTCAAAAATATTTTTAAAAGTTATTAAAAATAATGCAAAACTTTTACGACAACTTAAGTGATATCATTGAAAAGATTATTTTTTGCTCTTTTAGAGACTTCAGTTATTGACGGAAAACGCCCAAATTTAGCTTATTTTTGATTAATTAAAATTCTAATTGACATTTCCAAAAAACGGCTCCAAGGTGCACATTCCCACCCTCCAAATAATAATTATGCCAAATTTCTTAGCTCCAAGTCCAGCGGTGTGCCCTGTAAAGCGCCAACACACAGACACACACACATTCTCCACACATTTTGTCTCCACACATACTGACTATGTGACTCTATCTATGTAAAATTCTTCCTGATTTTCACCAATTCGACTGTGACTAACCGTAATTACAAATTCTAAAATTGTTTTTGCAATCTTCAATGTCTACCTTTCTCTGTTAAATGAAACTAAAACCAACTCTCTATGTTATTTGGTTGCGAAGCTATAAGCGTTTAACTTTAGAACTAAATTCGACGTATTTCAACAATTCTTGAGTAATATTTCGCTTGAACTTCAGATCGATGACTGAATTGCCTTAGTCTGCGTGCGCGCGCATCGGTCGCTGTCACGTCATCAAAATTCTTCGAGATTTTCATCATTTTATTTAAAATGAAACATTTAATTTTCACACACGATGAACGAGGGCTGTGTGTTTCGATTTTTTCTACCGCAGCTGTAATGTTCGCCTTTCCAGGCATGGCATCTTAAAATTCTATAATTTTGCGTATTTATAATCATTATTACTATGTTTTTACTTTCTCGTATACGAAGCATACGAAGAGAAAGTACTGTAATCGTCAAAAAATTCGAACTCGAGATTTTGACGAATCTCCACGTTTTAGACCTCCCCGAGTCCGAAAAACACAATTTTGGAATTATGTCTGTGAACACGATTACTCGAAAACTATTAGAACTACGGGGATGAAATTTGGTATGTGGTCTTTAAGCATAATATGTAGGTTTCTATCAAATTTTGGACAAAATCCGCGCACGGGAAGTCTGTCTGTCTATCTGTCCGCAGTCATGCGAACACAATAACTCAAAAACTTGAATAGCTAGATGAATAAAATTTGGTACACAGTTTTATCGTCATGAATGTAGGTCCGTATAAAATTTTGGGCCAAATTCGTCAAAGGGTGGACTGTCTGTCGGTCTGTATAATCGCATCTCCAACGAATCCGCTATCTCCACGCGCATGCGTACTGGTTTTATCTTACACCCAGCCCTTTGGTAATCACGCCATCTTCTAATTCCACCTCCGCGTTGGACGACCTTCGGAAATCGTGGTATGACAGGTTTCGCTTATTTTTTTCTCCACTGCGTTTGGGGTTCCTGTTCGTTTCACTGCCTTTTAGCTTATTTTTTTCTCTACATTGTTAGGAGTTTTCGAGAAAGTTTAGGGGAGATCACTCCCGCTGGTTTAATGAGGATTACATTTTATGATTTGCCATACCAGAATTAATCGGCTTACGTAAAGGAAAAATTATTGCAGCGAAATGATCATATCATATATCTCAACTTAAAATATCAAAAATATCTAAAATTCGATAAAGTGTAGTTCAGTCTATGGCGAATTTTGACACTATGAGGTCACAGGTACAAAATTGTCCTTCCCTTTATCTAATGGAGCAAGTAAATTCACCGTCGGCTTTACTCTTTAACTCTGGTTTGTTTTCTGAACTATCTAATTACTAATATAATAGCCCAGATCCGTCTCTCACTGATCCGGTGACGCTCTGACATCACCAACAATAAAATCCGCGCCATAGCGCTGCGAGATGTTAAACAGCATTATTTCATTGTTAGAGCACCTAAATTTCAGTAATTTTAAAAGATAATTGTCGATCTATTTTCAAATTTAATAGCTCTAAAATAGTGAAATAAAATTTTCTATCGATTGATATAAAATTTATCTCGCTATGATCAATATTTCCAGAGAAATTTTAAATTATATTAATTCCATATTTCAAATTAATTTCCGTTTTTTAATACAAAGTAGTAAATTACGTCAGTGGTATATCATGAGCGTGATATAGTTTGGACGACACGATGCATCTAATTATTTAGTGCAATCGTGATGATATAATTTGATAATACTTTTTGGCAACGTTAAAATTTACAAAAGACATCTGAAGTACAAGGAAAATTGTTAAATAACGAAAAATACTTCACACGGAATGTTGCTTACCAAGAGGTTTTATGAACAAAGAAATATGTAAATAAAAAAAGTATTTCCTGTCATAAAACATAGGTTTATTTTATTTGTTTTCAATCAATGTTAAACATTTCTCTCGCATATATATCTACTAGCAGTACGCGCACGGCGTTGCCCGTGGAATCAGGACTTTAACAAAATGAAAAAAAAAAAAGAACCGCCCACAAAGACATGAAAAAGTTTTGAAAACAAAATCAAAACAAAAGAAACACATTTTTTGATTTTCCTGCTTATTTTTTTTCACGCTACAGTACAGAGTACGTTAATCCAAAACAATATTACAAAATTGGAACGTGAAAATGATTATTATACAGCAAGCAAAATATAAATCAAATCCGAAAATAATAATCGAAGTAATTCATTCAGGTGAAGGTCATGACGTATCCTACGCGTCCGCCAATCAAAATTGGCATCAACGTTCCGAAGAAGTGCCGCTTTTGGAACTCGATCGAGAAAAATAACTCGCAACGGCCCAGAAAAAAATTAATTTTAAAAAAAGGATAAAAGATATTTTAACCATTCTTGTTTTAAATCCGACAGAACCGTTCTAGTTATAAGATAAAAAAAATTGAAAATAATAGTGTTATTAGAAAGTCGGATGCAGCAAATTTAAAATCAAAACCAACATTTAGACGGCAAAACTGACTGATTTTTAAAAACTTCTCAAAATTCAGTAATTTACGATAGGAATTCAAAACTAACTTCATTAGAACGGAAATCGCGTGTTCTTTCCGATGGTCTATCTATTTTTGTCGTACAATTATTCGAAACCATTCTATTGAGAAATTAGTGCGAAAAATCAACCAAAACAACACAAAACATTAAATAAAAAAAATTCTAGATTAAAATTTCGGCTTCGAGGTGCATTCAGCCACCATTGCGACTACCTGTGTACCAAATTTCATGGCTGTAAGTGCGATAGATTCGTCTGGACATCGCAGACAAACACACACACACGCACGCACGCACACAAACATTGCCTTTTATAAGTATAGATTTAAATACGTCAAATTTGATGGAAAATCTCTCGAAGAGGCAATTTCCGCCCGTCATATCAGGACGGGTGATTTTCTAGTTAGATTATACCTTCCATTTTGTGAATGCATTGTCATTTTATTCAATTTAAAACCTAAAGGGCAGTTGAAATGTTTAAGGATTTCTCGTAATTTTTGTATCGAATTATAACGTCTGTAAATGACTTTGTTTTCTATACTTATAAAAGGCAATGTTTGCGTGCGTGTGTTTGTCTGCGATGTCCAGACGAAGCTATCGCACTTACAGCTATGAAATTTGGCACACAGATAGTCGTAATGCTGACTGAATGCACCTCGAAGCCGAAATTTTAAAATTTAATCTAGAATTTCTTTTATTTAATGTTTTGTGTTGTTTTGGTTGATTTTTCGCACTAATTTCTCAACAGAATGGTTTCGGATAATTGTACGACAAAAATAGATACACCATCGGAAAGAGCACGTGATTTCCGTTCTAATGAAGTTAGTTTTGAATTTCTAACGCAATTTACTGAATTTTGAGAAATTTTTAAAAAATACCCAGTTTTGGCATAGAGATGTTACTTTTGATTTTAAATTTGTTGCATCCGACTTTCTAATAACACTATTAATTTCAATTTTTTTCAGCTTATAACTTGAACGGTTCTGTCGGATTTAAAACAAGAACGGTTAAAATATCTTTTCCCGTTTTTTTTAATTAATTTTTTTCTGGACGGTTGAGAGTTATTTTTCTCAATCGAGTTCCTCACGCGGCACGTCTTCGGAACGTAGCTGGCAATTTTGATTGGCGGACCACAGGATACGTCATGACCTTCAACTGAATAAATTACTTCGATTATTATTTTCGGATTCAATTTTATATTTTGCTTGCTGTATAATAATCATTTTCACGTTCCAATTTTGTAATATTATTTTGGATTAACGTACTCTGTACTGCAGCGCGAAAAAAAAATATAAGCAGGAAAATCAAGAAATGTGTATATTTTGTTTTGATTTTGTTTTAAAAACTTTTTCGTGTTATTGTTGTCATTTTTTCCTTAGTCCTGATTCCACGGTCAACGCCGTGCGCGTACTGCTAGTAGTTTATAAGTTTAAAATTGCGATAATTCGATACACGTACGGGCAAACTAATTAAGGAGTTTAGGAATGTGAAATTCGAATAGAAATTGAGGGGCCCCTCAGGTTCTCGAGGCACAAGGCAAGTTTGTGGGAATAAACCGCCCCAAAAGTTGATCTTTTCTTTTGGGGTGTTAGCCTCTTCATTTTTTAACGACGCTACTAGGAGGTCTCGGAATTCTTTCAGAAGTAGTTGAATTTCTAGTGACCGTTGTCATAATTTCTTTATTTTCGGTGGGCTGGATATTTGCTTGCTTGACAAGCCAAGTGTTTAAACAGGTTGTCATCAAAAAATAACATAAGAAAATCCAATATAGTTATCTTTTTAACTACATTGGAATTCCTGATGTTATTATTTTTATTGTCGGAGAATGCTAGGTGTCCTTTCGCATGGAATGGAGTGGCTAGTATTTTTTCAGTGGACGCATGTAGGCTTATCGACTTTCGTTTTTATGAGGGCAATTCGGAAAGTAACCTCCGAATCGCTGTAAAAAACAAACCATCACAGAGGAAAACATAGCAAAGGTATTCCTCTCCTCTATTTTTCAACATAGTCTCCCCCTTTATTCAAGCTACTGTCGTGCCGTTTTACCAATTTACCAATTCCTTCTGCATAAAAAGCGGCCGCCTGCGATTTTAACCAATGTGTCACAGTGTTTTTAAGTTCCTCATCGTCAGCGAAATGCTGTCCCCCAAGCCACTTCTTCATTGCAGTGAACAGATGAAAATCAGAAGGAGCCAAGTCCGGGCTGTAGGGAGGATGTTGAAACACATCCCATTTGAATTTGCGCAAAACCTCTCTTGTTTTTACAGCAGTGTTAGGGCGCGCGTTATCGTGCAGAAGCACAACGCCATAACTCAGTAGGCCGCGACGTTTGTTCTGGATGGCTCTTTTCAGTTTCTTCAACGTGCGACAGTAAACTTCGGAATTGATTGTTGTTCCACGTGTCATGAATTCGATAAGCAAGATTCCTTGAGCATCCCAAAAGACGGTAACCATCAGCTTCCCCGCTGACAAGTTTGACTGGCTTTCCTCAGCCGGGTTGGAGAACCGGTATGACCCCATGCCATAGACTGTTGTTTTGTCTCCGCATTGACATGCGTTACCCAAGTTTTGTCACTATTCTGCTCAAAAAGTCCTCCCCACCCGTGCGGTACCGGGAAAGAAATTCTAAGGCAGCGCCCATTCGACTGGTTTTGTGGATCTCCGTGAGCATTTTCCCGTTACTGTCTCATACAAAACTGTCCGAGAAATGTTTGGAAGGTGTTCTGAAAGTTGGGAGATTACGGAGCAAACGAATTTTCTCATCGATTTCTTTGATGAGATCAGCACTCACTACAGACGGCCTTCCACTCCGTGATTCGTCATGGATGTTTGTTCTTCCGTCCTTGAAAAAGCGTACCCGTTGACGCACTACGCCTTCACTCATGATGTTTGGCCCGTATACGGCACACAATTCACGATGGATATCCGCTGCTGACAGTTTTTTGGCCCAAAGAAATCTTATCACTCCTCGCACCTCACATTTCGCGGGAATTTCTATGGCGGCACACATTTTGTCACATTATAACTAGCAAACGCTTGGCTACTTCTCATCAATTAAGACATAACTAAACACAGCTTAAAATATAAAAATTTGAGCATTTTATATTTATCTGAACAATCAAAGATTTGCATTCTTGTAGTAAAAATCTTGTAATGCATGATGTTTTATTTCCTATAATACATATAACAGACAGGGATCAATATTTTAAACTTGGAAACACACTGCAGGAAAAAGCTTCATTAAATATAAAGTCAATTTTCTGAATGCATCACCAGGTACAGTAAAGACATTATACTTTTAGTTAATATGTGTATTTAATTTACCTGAACAATAAGCAGTTTGCATTCTAAAAATGACAGCAATCCAGGATAGATATTAATAACTTGAAATACATCTTGAAACAAAATTTAGCGGCAAGAAGTTATTATTCTTCATTCACTTATTAGTTAGGCTAAACACCAAAATATTTCTCAGATTGATTTTTTACCAAAATATAATACTCTTACAAGCGATGCAAAAATCCAAACGATTTTTCATTCTACTGGCACATGCGCACAAACGCAGATTGAACTCGATCCCACGATAACTCGCCAATTTCCTGGGATCGTAAAACGGGGGAAAAAGCAGAGCCTTCTTCTCTCTAGAGTGCTATGGGAAAGGGCGCCCGACAATCCGCTCTTTTGGCATGGAGAATAAGAAACCGGAGTGCTGACACCGGTGTCAGTGTCAACACGCGGTGATGAATAGCGCCGCATAACTAGCAAACGCTTGGCTCTACGACACTCTCACTCGCCGACTGGAAGCTTACTGAATCACAGATTGCTCGTGCATTCGATAGAGGGCGCTCCGAACCGTACTTCCAGCGCCACGCCCAAACGGCGGTTAGTTTCCGAATTGCCCTCCTATTTCAGTCTTTGGTTTCATGATATCCGTTGAGTTTAATGATCTTCACTTACTGAAACAACTGCTAGTAGAATGATGAAAGGATGTAGCAAACTGCGCTTTTTTTTTAGCTTCTCGAGTAAAAAAGTCAGCAAAAAACCTGAAAAAAGACCTTCAGAAAAATTGCAGGCTTTTCGGACAAAAAAAATCTTCATCTTCCTTGCATATTTCTGTCCGAAATACATGCAATTTTCCTGAAGGTTTTTTGCTGACTTTTTTTCAGATGGAAAAAAACCCTGCGCCTTACCTGCATGTTTTTATGCAAAATGCGTGCAGATAAAAAAAAAACCCTTGTATTTACAGTTAAGTTTTCCGCCCTTTTTGCATCCTCCTTTTTTATGGCGTCATCTTAGAGATTTTCATCGTGTCTCGAGTTATCTGGAATGTCAATTAATTAGAAATCTTAATTAATCAAGGCTTAATTATTAATTTCAATTAATTTAATGAACTAGTTTTTAATTGAACTTACTTGTACGACTTATTATGGCAAAACATTAAATTCTTCCGGTATAGGGAATAGGCAAGTGCACTATCCTCTATACTGGAAGGATTTCGAAACGGGGTAAAATAATCTATTTGAGTTTTAATTTCACCCTCTAGTAGCGCCATCTAGTGGTTTAAAAATCAACTATTGCCAGAACAATGTGTTTTAAAGTTAGCTTATTTGAGTGGCAACAGGTTACTGCTACATATCTAAAGAGTTAGACCAGACATGGGCAAACTACGGCCCGCGGGCAAATTGCGACCCGCCGGAAGGTTTTATCCGGCCCGCGGATAGAATTTTTATTTACCGGTCCGACGGAAATTAAAGGAAAATATGTGATTTATATATTATATATCCATCTCCTTTTCTACTTTGTTTAAATATTTATTTTTCTTCCTTTTTTTCAAAGGACTGATGATCTTTTTACTTTCTCTATTTTTGTTCTACAAAACCTAAATCGACGGAAATAGCAAGCACAGACAGTGTTGGCGCCAGAGCGTCTGCCTTTCGCTCGCGCCCTCTGGTTGTAATGTTCTTTTTTATTTGATTTATTGATGGTATTTCCGGTTTCATTTCTGTTGAAAATCATTCTGTTCTTCGCATTCAACCACATCGCAACACGATGTGTTTCTGTACATTACTCGCAGTGCTTATTCTATAGAAGCATCAATAAACAGACAGCTTTCAATCGGCAAAGTGTTAAAAGCGGAAGTTCTTTGTTAGTCATAGCTGTAGACTGGCGCCAACAAGCGTTATCTCTTTCTCGGGGAGCAGACATATGGGAATCCAATATAGGTGAATTAGACCTCACATGTGGCAGACTACGCATTTTAAGCTCCAGCCAGCGGCTTTTTCTTTTGGCGCGAGTTTTAATATTGTTGAAGTGTTAAAAGCGGAAGTTCTTTGTTAGTCATAGCTGTAGACTGGCGCCAACAAGCGTTATCTTTTCTCAGGGAGCAGACATATGGAGTCAATATAGGTGGGTGGAGCCTCATGTGGCAGACTACGCATTTAAGCTCCTTGGCTTTTTCTTTTTTGGCGCAGCGAGTTTTTAATATTGTTGAAGTGTTAAAGCCAGTTCTTTGTTAGTCTTAAGCTGTAGACCCAGCCAACAAGCGTTATCTCTTTTCTCAGGGAGCAGACACTATGGGAATCCCAATGCCAGGTGAATTAGACCTCACATGTGGCGGGCCTACGCCATTTAAGCTCCAACCATTAACACTTTCTTCTGGCGCAGGTTTTAATATTGTTGGGGAATATTTAAAAGCGGAAGTTCTTTGTTAGTCGCAGCTGTAGACTGGCATAACCAAGCGTGATCTCTCTTTCTCAGGAGCAGACATATGGGGAATCCCAATACCTGGGTGAATTAGACCTCCATGTGGCAGACTACGCATTTTAAACAGCCAGCGGCTTTTTTCTTTTTGGCATAATATTGTTGAGAGTGTTAAAGCGGAAGTTCTTTTGTTAGTCCTTAGCTGTAGACTGGCGCCAACAAGCGTTATCTCTTTCTCGGGGAGCAAGATATATGGGAATCAATAGGTGAATTAGACCTCACATGTGGCAGACTACTACCCAAGCTCCAGCCAGCGGCTTTTCTTTTAGCGCGAGTTTTAATATTGTTGATTGCGTATGGAAGGTGCGGACATATAGCATCATTGTGAATATTGGTGAAGTATACAAAGTATAGCGTAGCTAGTGCTTGTTTGGGTTATTCGTAAAATATTTCAACCCCAAAATGGCTATTAAAAAATGTAAAGTTGATTCAGAGTGCCGTGCGTTTAATGATGAATGGAAATGGAAATATTTTTTTGCAGTTGTTAAAGATCATTGATGTGTCTCATGTATTAGAGCTGTAGCAGTCTGAATATAACATTTCCAGTCATTTCTATCTAAGCATAGAATTCCTAATTACGAAGTAATGTCCGAATGTGAAAGAAAGCAAAACGTAGTCTGTAAAAATTATCAGGCCGACAAAATTTTTTCAAGAAGGTAAACACTATCCAAGAAGCAGCTACACATGCAAGTTACATTGAAGCATACAATATTGCTAAAAATAATAAAGCTCTCAGCGATGGGGAGTTCGTTAAACAATGCATGCTCCAAGTTTGTGACGTTTTATGTCCAGACAAGAAAAATAATTTTCAGACTGTAAGCTTATCTCGAAAAACGGTGACTTCTAGAATCGAAGCCATCGATAAAAATTTGACATCACAATTAGAGTCAAAGATTGGCCAGTTTAAATTTTGCTCCATAGCTATGGATGAAAGCACTGATATAAATGATACTGCTCAATTAGTATTATTTATAAGAGATGTTGATGAGAACTTTGACATTACCGAGGAACTGGCGTGCATGCGTTCTTTAAAGGGAACTACATGGGATGTGATATTTTTCGTGAATTTCAGGAAGGGCTTTTAACTTTGAATGTGCCTATAACAAATATATGTAATATTGCAACCGATGGAGCACCAAATATGATAGGAAAAAAATCTGGATTTCTTGGACTCTTTGATCAAAACTATCCCGGGAACAATGTTGTTTTCCTACATTGTGTTATACATCAAGATGCTCTGTGTAAATCTGCATTGAATATGAAACCCGTGCTTGATGCAGTCGTGAAGCTTGTAAATGCTATTCGATCTCGTGGGCTTACTCACAGGCAATTTCGAGATTTTCTTCAGTCCGTGCAATCTGAATACTCTGATGTACTGTATTACACGAAAGTAAGGTGGCTTAGTGCAGGATGTGTTTTCGAGAGAGTTTGGCAGCTGAAAGACGACATTGTGTCGTTCTTCCATGAGAACCAGTGTTCTGCGGAGTGCGAAATGTTAGAAGATACAGAATGGCTTTCGGACTTTGCATTTTTCAAAGATCTTCTTTGTCATATGAACAACTTGAATGTCACGATGCAAAGGAAAAATCAATTTATCGACGATATCTGGGCCCATCTCAAAGCTTTTAAACTAAAACTTAATCTGTTTGCTGGGCAGCTAGCTAAGAACGACTTGTCTCATTTCTCGAGGTTAAATTCAATACCCTCAGTAAATGAAGAGAAGCTTAAGAATTATGAAGATGGCTTGAAAAAACTGCATTTTGAGTTCGAACGCAGATTTCAAGATTTCAGTGCCATTCAAACAGAATTGTATATATTTACCATGCCTTTCAACGTAAATTGTGAAGCAGTGAGGTCAGATTTGCAGCTTGGATTAATTGAGCTGCAATCTAACAATCATCTCAAGCAGTCGTTTCTAAATATGCCAAAGTTAGAGTTTTACAAATCATTATCGAAAGTAAGTTTCCCAAATTTAATATCTCACGCCCAGAAAATCAGTGCTATGTTTGCTTCATCTTATATATGTGAACAAGTGTTTTCAACTATGAACCTTAGAAAGAATTATTTCAGAAGTAGACTGACAGATGAGCATTTAGCGTCGTTCCTTAGAATCAGTACATCTCACTTCGAACCTCAATATAAGGAACTTTTAAAAATGAAATCGCAATTTCATTCCTCTCATTAACATATTTAAATTGTAATACTTGTATATCGTTTTCAAAATTTTAGAAAAAATTTATCTTGGCCCGCCAAACTTTTTTTTTTTCGATTTTTTGCCCGCGACCGAAAAAGTTTGCTCATCCCTGTCATAGACCGTCCTTCTTTTTATTAATTCAATAAATCAATGATAATTTGTGAAAAAACTAATTTTTTTATAAAAATAAATTTTGAAACATTTTTCCATCTTTTTACTAAATATAGAACTCGCACTGTAAAGAAAACTATATCTCCTTTGTGTTAATGTTGAAATTTTAACGTTTATAAACAAAATTAAACCTGAAAAACAGTCAGTGTTTTTTGAAAAATAATAACTTACATTTTATCCCATTTTAAAAGTAATTACTTTTGAACCCTAATTTAACAATTTATTCTACTAGCAAAACGCAGTTATTAGCGAAAATCTCTCTCTCTCTCTCTTTGACTTCAAATCATATTCTCAACACAAAATTTAAAAAAATTAATGAAATCGAGGAAACAGTTTAAAATAAATTGTCTGCGCGATCTATTAGAGCAATCTATCTTCTTCTCTCAAAGTCTAGCTGGCTGAATGGTTATGGCGACAAGGTTGGAGAGCAAGATGACGCCGGTTCGAATCCGACGTTGTGTTCGTGCTCTGTTTTTGCTATAGTTTGCAATGAGTTCGACGACGCAAGCTTGTGACAAGTTTGACGAGTGGTGTCTAACTCGTTTGCGTACACTTGTTTAAAGCTTGCTGTATTGTCGTGTCAAATTTGTTGCAGATTTGCAAAGCAAGATTGCTGCAAACTAAGATTGCTATCTGTGGAATATCGCTCTCCGCCTACCGTCGCTCTTCGATCCCCTCCTACTCGGCAGATTTCCGATTTCCTAGCCTCGAAGCGAGGCATCAATCTACTCAGATACTTTGATGTACCGCCTACTCTCATTCGAGGACTCAAATTGGAATCCGCGCATGAAGTGCCGGAATGTGGGGTCTATTCTAGCCTTACGTTTGGGTTGGGGTGGGTTGGGTTCCGCACGTTAACAGCAGGAACCCAGCCCAACTCACTGAGGCACCAAACTCAGACACTGAGCCTCTGGTGGAATTCCAGCTTCCCCGAGAGGCTTTGCTAATTTCCATTGGTTTTTACTTTCTCGTATGCAAAAGTATACAAAGAGAAAGTATTGAAATCGTCAAAAAATTCGAACTCGAGATTTTGACGAATCTCCACGTTTTAGACCTCCCTGAGTCCGAAAAACAAAATTTTGGAATCATGTCTGTCTGTGAGCACGATAACTCGAAAACTATTAGAGCTACGGGGATGAAATTTGGTATGTGATCTTGACATATCATTTATAGGTTTCTATCAAAGTTTGGACAAACTACGTCTACGGAAGGTTTGTCTGTCTGCCCGCGGTCATGTGAACACTATAATTCAAACACTTGAATAGCTAGATGGATAAAATTTGGTACACAGTTTTATTATCATGAATATAGGTCCGTATAAAATTTTGGGCCAAATCCGTCGAAGAGTTGATGGTCTGTCGGACTGTATAATCGCATACTTGTAAAAATTATATCTACTAAACCTTTTGGTTTAGATAAATAAAAATTGGTATGACGGTTGCTAACATTAATTATAGATCTATGCCCAAATTTCGTTTCAATCGGTTATAAAAAAGGCGTTCAAATTGCATATTCAATTTTTTTACTTGCGTACTGGAAGCAATCTCTGCGCATGCGCAAGCTATTCAGCGATAGCGAACGCGGACATTTTCTCTTGTTTTCTTTTCGCTAGAGCAACGCCCTCGAATTAGCGGAGCTTCCTAGAGTGTGATAGAAAATAAATATTGCTAAGTTTTAATACATACGCATCTCTTTCAATATTATTCTTCAACTAAATATTTTACAATCACTATAATCTACAATGAAAAACCTTCTGATAATCCTTGCATTCTGGGTTACAGTAGGTCCGAATTTTTATCCACGCAAAATTTCCATTATTTTATTTATTTGTATTATTTATTTGTCATTTCCAGGAAGAGGGGAAATGACAAACTTTTGAGAAGTATTCGAGAAAGTTTAGGGCAGGCACTCCCGCTGGTTAAAACTGAAGATTGCTTTTTCCTTCCCGTGTTCCAAAAATTCCAGTTTGGATGAGATGCGAATTGCCTGCTGTAGAAATATTCTTATTGATTGCAAAAAATTCAGTTGAATCTTACTATAGTCAAACCCCGTTATAACGAACCCTCAACGGACCGACTCAGAAGTTCGTTTTAACCGAGGTTCGCTGTATCCGTATTTGCAAAGAAAAAAAAATGCCCTAACATGCTTAAATACTACTTCTATAATAAACTTTTTAATAACATAATATTTTCATTAGTAATTAGGGACAAATAAAGTATTAAATAAGTCGCTTGCCAACGTTAGCCATGGTCACTGCAAAGTTCACAGAATGATAAGCAATTCAACTAAAATGGCAGAGAAAACACGTGATTGCTCCTAGGTCGTCTGACCAGAAAGTCCCCCCCCCTTCCTTGGTTGACACCAGGCCAAGTGTCCACAGGGGGGAGAAGGGGACATAGAAACTGTAAAGAGCCTTGCCTATTGTTCCTTTGTCCCACTTATGGGGTTAGCAGCGACTCTAACAAAGGTACAATAGGCGAGGAATGTGGTCTCTGAACCAGAGTATTTCATGCAAAATGGGTAACTCTTGTAGAAGTTGGGTTGACTTGAGCACAATTAGTGAAGAATGTCCCTTTGGGCAAGTGAAAAGTTTGAAGTTTTAGAAATTTTCAGTTCGCTATAACCGAGTCTCTAGCGTTTGCTGTTCGTTGTAAATGTATGAAAATACATTATTAACATAGGGCTTCAGTTGGGACCATGTAAAAGGTTCGCTGTAACCGAGGGTTCGTTATATCCCGGGTGTATATATATATATATTATAAAAGGCAATATTTGTGTGTGTGTGTGCGTGTCTGCCTGCGGTGTGCAGACGAATCTATCGCACTTACAGCCTTGACATTTGGCACACAGGTAGTCTTAATGGTGAGTCAATGCATCTAGAAGCCGAAATTTTGAAATTTAATCTAGAAAATTTTTTATTTAATGTTTTGGGTGATTTTTCGCACTAATTTCTCAATGGCATAGTTCGGATAACTGTACGACAAAAATAGATACTCCATCGGAAAGAGCACACGATTTCCGTTCTAATGAAGTTAGTTTTGAATTTCTAACGTAATTTACTGAATTTTGAAAAAATTTTGAAAAACAGTCACTTTTATGGTCATTTTTTATTTGGATTTCCTGAAATTCTCGCATACGCCTTTCTAACAACGCTATCATTTTCAATATTTTTCAACTTATAACTGGAACGTTTCTGTCGGAATTAAAACAAGAACCGTTAAAATACCTTTTCCAGTTTCTTTTAAATTAATTTTTCGCTGAAAAGTACAAACAGTGTTTCTGCTACCGAACGTTCCCAACGGGACATCCTCCAGAGATTTCCCAACTGCATTGTTGCAATTTCATTGGCTGGTTACGTGACCTTCCTTTTTCGCGGCAGGTGACATTACTTTCGCGTTCTACGAGACGATTCATTTACTCGATGACTTCGATTATTATTTTTAAGCGTGTCTTAACTTATTTCTTTGCCTTTCATACTTTGCTTGTGGTGTAATAAATATCACATTGTAATTTTTTTTATCATTGTTTGGGATTAACGGTACTCGGTCGAGAGGAACAAGAAGCGGACAAACTCAATAATATATATATTTCTGTTTTGATTTCGTTTTTAAAACTTACATTCATGTAATTGTATATGTGGGATTTTTTTTTATTTTGTTGATAACGTTGCGGCGCGCACGGCGTTGACCTGATTCCACGGGCAACCCCTGCGCGTACTGCTAGTATATATATATAATTAGATTGGCCAAATATCAAATAGGGTAAATTGCAGAAAATTTAACATCCGAATTAAAGCATTGACACTGAATGTAATAATTCTTGTCTAATACACATTAAAAGGCTCGAAATTAAGTACCTGAGATGCATTTAACCTCGCGCCCACATATCAAGCATATGGAAAAAAATAATAATAAAGCTTTTCCGGCTCAATATTCGTTAATAGAGGATGGCCCAAATATGTATACACACTTTAAATAATTTTAATAAATCGAGTTTATTGAATGCATTTCATTTTCAAAATGTTTCAGAATCTACAGACGTAATTTAATTGTTCTGTCAACGCCCGATTTAAACATTTAACCCTTCATTTACTACATTGACTTGCGACTTTTTAATTTTGTTTTTCATTCATTACATAAGTTTTGATGTGGAATAACCCTGGAAATGAGGAAACACTTTTTTAATTAATGAAAATTACTTAATTAATCTACATGATAATTAAAACAATTTAATTTCTGCCTTCAGCTGCCATTTACTTCTTGTTTGTTATAAAGCAATTCCATTCTCCGTGTTCTTGTGAATACTGTGAGGATAAATGGCGATGTTGAGAAGAAATGAACGTGATTAAAGCGGCACTTTTAAGTACCGTCGGTAGATAAAAGGTTTAAGGGCCCAGTGCTGGCTTTAAGCAACATAACCAATTTTGGCCTCTAAAATTTTTGAGAATGAGACTGAAGCTCCAATGCCTATAGTTGCCATGTTAAATATGTTATTACATCAATTTACAACATATAGATGGCGCCATGAGTCCTGTTAAAAAATAAAAATTGGTGATTTTCACTTGAGGCTGCTGTTTGCACGCTTGAGAATAACATAATTCATTCTACAATGTTGAAGAAAATTCCTTGCCCATATTTTTGGTTCTAAAAATCATCATCAAAAATCAATTATAGAATTATATCAAAAAGGTGTTGTGTGTGTGTGTTTTTTTTTTTTTTTGACGTTAAAAACGTCTTTCCGCTCCTTACACTGATAGTCGGTCGAACTTTAATGTGTGACGAAATGCCGTTAGATTTGAACCGCTAATGACTACGAGACTAATAATGCGAAGAGAATGGTTGATGCCACAACGGATAGATCATATATGTAAGAGTTTGTCGCATAGTATTTGTTTTGCCTGTGACGTCATCGTACCAGTGTAGGCGCATGCGCGTGATTGTTATGAATTAGATGTATGTAAGGTTATAAATAAGTGTAGCGTGGAAACGCATTTAGCTATGAAGTTGATTCTAGTGCCATTTTAAAAAGATTGAGGAGCATTACTAGGACCCAAAGTGAGACAATAAAAATATTTATCAGAATATAAGTAAAAATCAGTATTCAATTGAAAATTTCAAACTTCGCATGTTTTTTGATTATAACATACAGAGTTTTCTTTCGAATAGTACGAAACTTACAAAATACGTGGCAATACGTAAAAGAACCATTGTATTAAAATTAGAATCCAAAAATTTGAATATTACGGGAAATATGAGCGTTTGAAGTAAATAATGTTTCACTGAGCATTCGCGAAATGTAGTTCTGTATACTGTCAATAGATGGCGCCATTAAAAACTACTCTAAAAACATTGAAACGCAGTTCGGGTCTGCGTCATAGATTTTTCGTGAAAACGTCGGGATAGAATCATAAAACAAGTGTTTCGCTATTAATTTGAAGTTTAATTATCAATCTCTTTAATGCAATATTTACTCAGAGTATTATTATGATTACAAAATAGATACATCACAAGTTTATCGCATGTAGTGAGGATCTGTGGTAGCTTGTGATTTATCTATTCTATTTTGTAACAATTATATTACTCTGAGTAAATATTGTATGAAAGATATTGATAATTAAATTGCATATTAATATCGAAATACTTGTTTTATGATTCTATCCCGACGTTTTCACGAAAAATCTACAGCGCGAACTCAAACTGCGCCTTTCTTATGTTTCATTTTAAATTAAACCTCAGTCTTGTCGATGGCTTCAAACTGTTTTTTAGCCATAAAACACACAAAACAAAATAGGATCTTTTAAAAAGTATTTTACCCATGCTTTATTCAAGAAATGAAAGAGCCCCTTCCTAAAAAAAACATTTTTAATTTATTTTTTTAAAAAAATCGGGCCTTTACATGTTAAACTGAATTCCGTTCTGCAGGGATGAGATTGGCAAAAAAGGAAAAAGACTGAAATCGTACGAGAGCAAAAAATTTGTACCATAATTTATACGCGAAAGAAGTAAAACATCAAAATATGCAACATGATGAAAATATTACTCTATAAAAATTATTAACTTAATTATTCATAATTCAGTACTTATAAATAAGAAAAATAATATTACATTATTATTAAATCATTCACATTAAAAGTTAACAAACAAGTTTAACACATCATCAGGGGCGTCTTCAAATACAAAATTAGACATCAAAACATATTTACCACCTGTACATCACTGAGATGCAACATTCACCCAACAGAAATCAGAGAAAAATTATATTTAATAGTCTTTTGATAAAAGTTAGCTCAAACATAAATAAAAATAAGGACGAATAATTTCTTTTGCTTCGTGCAATTGTGTAAAGTGTATTAGCTCTTTATAAATTGTAATAATGTATCATATACTGAATTCTGTTTTATTTCTTTTATTTTTATACATTTTTGCAAAAGTAACACCACAATGATTTTGCACCTTATAAAGTGAGAGCGGTCGAAAAATTGTACAGTTACAATGACAGATTCATTTAGCATTATTGTTATTTGAAACATTTCCTTAATTGTTAAAGAAGTGGTTTTCTTCCGTTTTTTTATTTGTATGGCTTTTGTTGGTAACAGATCTCCATGAACATGCTTCACCCCTTGTTTTGGAGGGCTCCTACCTTTAACAGATTTTTCTTCAGTAAAGGATGCGTTTTCATCCTCTGCAAGTTTATTTTCAATAAAGGCTAAAGTTTTTACACAGTCTTCATTAGTATCCTCTCTGTTTAATTACTGGCATAGTTGTCGGGACTACACTATCTCTAGAATGCCTAGGTAGATCATCTGTTTTAGGTAGATTCCTTATAGGAACTCTACCTATTGCAATGGTTCTCATGACACGACTTTCGGAAAATTTCTGTAGATCTTCACCGATCATGACCCCTAGAACCCAAAACCACCCTTCGTTAAAAAGTTTATATATATATATATATATAACGCTTTTTCCCATGTTATCTTGTGAACACGATAACTGGAGTAATTTTGATGTAAATTTAACCAGCTTGGGATATGTTGTAAGGATAGTGAAAATCTCGGTCGAATTTCGTAGATGGGCTATCCAGCTCAAAGGGGGTGGAAATGGTGGGGGTGGAAATTTTCATTTTCCCATAATTCCTTTACAAATGAAAATAGAAAGAAAATTCAAATTAGGCGAATTATTGCCTTATCATAACGAACAATTTTTGAATTTAAACTTTTTCGATAGCTACAATTGCTTAGAAGTTATGAGCTGAAAAGTGATTTTCCCACCCTTCCCCTCCTCTCCCTCTAACTTAAAGTACGTTTTGACCTAAGCATGTTACCCCTTGTTGGAAAGCTCTCGTCATTTGCAGTTTCTTCCACCCTCTTTCATTCTTGTAGATCCAATACTTATGAGAATAGAGGGCAAAATGTTCTTTTCCTTATTATTATTAGCAGAGAAGTATATGCATAACGCTTTGGCCCGTGTTATTTTGTAAACACGATAACTAGAGTAATTTTGATTAGACTTTAACTGGCGACGGATATGTTGTAAGGATAGGGAAAATCTCGACCGAGGTCGCAGATGGGCTAACCAGCTCAAAGGGGGTGGAAATGGTTGGGGACTGAAAATTTCATATTCCCATAATTCCCTTACGATTCAAGATAGAAAGAAAATTCAAATTAGGCGAATTATTGCCTTATCACAACAAACAACTTTTGTACTGAAACTTTTTTGATAGCCACAATTTCTTAGAAGTTATGAGCTAAAAAGCCATTTTCAATCCCCTCCCCAACTTATCATTTCCCCATAGCTCTGTTATGACTAAAGATAGAAAAAAATTCTCAATTAGGCGAATTATCACCTTATGATAACGAACAACTTTTATACTAAAAGTTTTTTGTCTGCTAGAATTGCTTATAAGTTATGAGCTGAAAAGCGATATTCAATCCCCCCCCCCCAATTTATCATTTCCCCATAGCTTCGTTAAGATTGAAGATAAAAAGAAAATTTCAATTAGGGGAATTATCACCTTATCATAACAAACTACTTTTATATTGAAAGTTTTTTGACAGCAAGATTTACTTAGAAGTTATGAGTTCCCATCAACCGCATTCACTTTCGCGTTTTATACGGTATAATATAAAATTAATTTATGACTAATTAATTTATAGTTAATATCTTTGTTAAATTTTGTTAATTATAACTGTTAATTGATATACCTGGCTTTGCTCCGGATTAAAATGTTTTCATGTTTAATATTTTCAATGTAAAAATTACCATTGTATAAATATTATTATACACAAATTCCTTTTCTGATCTAAAACGCTTTCAATTAAAATGAGAATATCAATTGAACCAGACGATTTTTAAAAACATCCGTTTTCTTTATACTTTATTATTTGTTATATAGGTACTTCAAATTTTGTTAACAATTACTAAAGTCAATGAAAGGTTTTAATGAATATTTTGAAACAATTAAATCAACTATTTAATTATTCATTAATTTAAAGCGTGAAAATAAATCAATAGCTGGTCCCGATATAAATTGTTAAAATCGTCTACTTTTAAAATTTTCTTTTAGCATTCTTCCTTCTGGAAACAGTTCTTCGTATTATTTTTGATCAACAAGAATATTGTTACGAATTCAGTTTAAAATTAATTTTGAAAAAAATATTAAAATGAGAGAAACAAATTTTATGGAAATAAAAGACATCGCGGAAAAATGCCTTGCTTAATTTTTAATTAAGTGAAATTTTAAGCATCTTTTAGGCTTTCAAAAGGTGAAGGTGACCTTTCTCTTTTCTTAAATAAAAGTTTGATTCAAATCAGTCCAGTGGTTTATGAGGAGATGTGGAACATACATACATAGCCACAGTGACTTTTATTTAAATTAATATAATTATTAGATAATTATAAGATAAAGATTACTGGCATATAGTATGAGCCTTGAAAAAGGTTTTAGTGAAGTTTTGTAACAATTAATTTTTAACTTTAATTAAGTAAATAGTTAATTTTAATTAATCAAATAATTTTAATAGTTAATTTGATAATAGTTTTTTTGACAGAATACTTTAATTTGATATTTAACTAAACATGGCGGGACCATGATTTGTTTAATAAAATCAATATAAAGTAGCAAAAAACGATAGATATTTAAATAAGAGTTTCCTTTATCCTTTTTACTATTGAAAAATATCTCCTTAATTTTAAAATTGTTTGGGATTTTCTGCCTGAGTATTTGGTTTTAACCGTCGATGGAGATTTAAATTTACTGTTCAAATTGGCTGCATTCATATCCTATGCTTTAAAAACACGTATTAAATTTGCCACACAAAATGTTTAATAATTTTATTCTCTTATATGTTAAGAATTTAGTGACTATTATCTCTGTAAACAGGGAGTTCTATAAATGAGCCCATTTTAGTAGTATTTAAGTGTTTCCATGTCATGTGATTTTACCATATAACAAAGTAATGTTCGCACAATTATATTGTAACCTAGATTAAATAAATTAATTTTTAAATCTAGAGTCTTTCTTCATTCGTGCCAAGAGTCAATTTCTTGTTACTGTTTCAGATAGGCTGGTTTAATGTTATCTAGGAGATATTTGCACTGCTGAGATGTTTATTTCTTTATGACTCCTACCTGTTGAATGATTATGTGTTGAGATATAAAAAAAATTGACCAATGTACTGACCGATAAATCTATCATAACTTTTTGGAATGAAAAATGGAATGATAAAACCTTGATATAGCAAAAAATTAAATGACATGAAAACAGAATCACAGCGTAAATATTGCAATGCGTAGAAACAATAAAGTCATAGGCTATGTCTGTATTGATCAATATGTAATATTTCATGACTTTTGTAATATTAACGTAAAGGAATCTACCTTTGCCTTCAAGCTTGCCGAAAAGGGATTTTTTTTTTATTTTGAGAAGATTTTTTTACGTCTTATTCTCCGCGTTTTTGCTGCATTTGCACACAACCTTTTAGCTGCTCTTTTGACGGGAGTTTCTTTTTTCATGTAGTTTATTTATTTTTTTTTTGTTCCGTTTTTTTATTTCTTCATCTTGGTATGTCCTACAAGATGACCTTAAGTTTTCAACTAATTTTTTTCAACATTTTCATGCAAAAAAATCTTTTTTTTTTCTTTTTGCAAAATATGCCACAGAAGTTTTGTTTTCTGCAAAAAGGTGGTACTTAATACTTTGAGTGGCACTGAATGTGCCATGACGAATCAGCTAGTTCCCTAGCCTATGGAGTTAAGCCGCACTGTTGAGCATATTTTCCCAGAATTTTCTTTCGAAAATATAAGATAGGAAGGTTTCTTTTGTGTAAAAGCGGAATTTTCGGAAGAAAAAGCAAATGTTTGCAGGAAAAAAAAACGGAATTTTGAGAAGGGGAAAAGAAAAACGGAATTTCTCCAAAATAACAAAAAAGCGGAAATTCGCGAAAAAGCGAAAGAATCTCGTCCCTGGTTCTGCTCCAATCACTGCTGACAACGCGAATCAATGGAATCGCAAACGTCACAAACAATTCGTTTTGTATTTGTTTGCAGTCTCATCCAATGACTGCTTTCGATTCAGCTACTGTTGCAGGTATCATAGATTAGACTTGCGGGTCTTTCTGAGTACTAGTTGGGTGGGAGACATTCACTTTTCTCATTGTTAACATTGGGGCGTCTCTCAGAAACACTATCTAACCTTTACAGGAATAGGGACCATGGAGAAATTTCGAATGTGCTGATTGGTTGTTTCAGCAACGTCACATATGACGTCAGGGCAACCGGTTGTGGAGCAATCTAAAGAGTAAGGCAATTGTTATTTGTATATGCTGAATCTATTATGATAATAAGCAGTAGGTTGAGACTAATGCATACAGATACTATAAATATTTATATATGTATGAGAAAGAAAGAGTGACTACGTGAGTGTAAATGATAAGTTTCAGTTAAGGAAAAAAGACTAAAAAAAATTCACAAAGTTTTCAGATCAGCAGATAAGTGGAAAAACAGTTTATTTATTAATGATATCCCTTTCTCAAAACGAAAAGACTTATTAAATTACTTACTTTTTTATTACTTAAATTTTAATATTAAAAAGAAATGGGAAAAAATTTGAGAAATTGAAAAGTCAGAAATTATAAAATAATTGACATTTTATATTTATTCACATTAAAAATTAATGGCTTTCAATTTAAATTACAATGAAAAGACTGCGTTTTAATCTAAAAAAATAGATATTTAATTAAAAATAGCAGTTTTTATAACTTGCTCCGAGATGGCGCCACTATTTATTTTGTTTCACACTATTTCAAGCCATTTTGTCAAGCTAAATTTGTTATAAAAAGATTGAAATTCAATGGAAATAGCAAATGTATTTTCGTTAGTAACTTTCGATTAAAAATCTTATTCTTAGGCGTTAATTCGTATTCATCAGAGGATAAACTTTAAATGTACTTTGAACACCACTATGAGGCATGTGGATAATAAGTCTACGACATCATAAGGGACGCTGCTT
>BGPR01021778.1:0-26077 GCA_013235015.1 Araneus ventricosus
TACTAAATATTTATATGTAACGATTTTAGAGAAACTATAGTAAAAAACTAGTGGGGCCACCTACATTCAGGAAATTGAATTATTTCAAACGAACTAGAATATACTAACTAAAATTGTAAACTTAATCTTAGCAGTAAAATTCTTAGAAACACATCTGTAATAGAGAAAAATAATTTTTTTTACCATTATAGATATATATTTTTATTCTAAGTAACTTAAGTATTTAGCATCAATACATGAAAATAAAAATGTTTTCGGGATTCCAAACAATATAGACTCTTAAAAAAATATGCAATGTTTTTAATTATATTATTATTATCTGTAAATAGTCTATTATTTCTAATTATATAGTTAATTACTGAGTTTCTAAAAATAGACTTGCTAAGATTACTATTCCAGGGAGGAAAGCTATTAATATCAAAGTCAAATGCATTTGTTTTATCATATATATCAGTCTTATCTAAAGTTTTTAATTCTAAATCAATAAATTCTGCTGTTAATTCATTATTATTAGTCTTAATTAATTTTAAATAATCAGGATAAATATTCATTTGTGGTTTATGTACTAGATGTTTATTAAATACAAAAAGATCATCAAAAAATCTAAACATTAAATAAGATTTGTTGGAAATGAAGTCCTTCTCATAAAAATGTAGATATAAATTAGCCAAAATATTTCTAGCTGTTCTCCCTTGTGGCAGTGTCTTAATCTGATGGAAGAGTTTATTATTAAAAATAATAAAGTTTTCTTTGAATACTAAATTAACAAGAGTTTTGTATTTATGCATAGTTAAATTCTTATTTAATCCAAAATCTTTATACATCTCCATAAGAGTGTAGACCAGATCTTCTAGATCTATACTGTTGGGGCCTGTGGTGCAAATATTTGTGTTTAACTGTAACCCCAACGCCAGTTTGGCGGTTATTCTGTAAGAATGTTTGTTTCTGTCTGATTGACTTCAGCCATTCGTTCGTGTTGGTCGGATGTCTCTATTCTGGAGCATCATCTTAAATAAATCACTAACAATTATGGAATTCGTCTAAATCAATTGTCGTATTGTAATTACAATCCATTAATCAAACGGACCAAACATATATTAAAAAGATCTTGGAAATTATAGGTTTGTATATTGAAGACATCAACATCTCTAATCGCATTAACTATTTCAACATTATTATTATTAATTATCGTATTATTTCGTTCTCTCAAATTATCTAAAGTTTCCTGAAGGTATTTTTGAAGTAATTTTCTTGATTTAGTAATATAAGTATTGCAGCCATTAGGTACACTTCTAAATTTAACAGGACTCTTGTGGAATTTAGAGTAAGAAAAATATGAGGATATTTTAATTTTACACTTTGAATACCAAGTTTTTAATGCAATGCATTATCCTGGTGGAAATTTCTCTTTTACTCTGTCTCGACTCAATATAATTCCAACTATTATATATGTGTTCACTAAGTAATTTCGTATAATAGTATTTACAAATAATTGGAAAATTACTGGGCACTTTGTCAATATAAACAATTACGAAATCTTTTTGGAGTTCTTGAATTTGTTTTTTAATATTTATAAATGAAATTTAATAATGAGTTTTAAAGTTAAATTTTAAAAAGTTCATATAAAGATTTTTGCTTATAGTCACTGAAAGCTTCTATTGGCAAATTTTATTTAATTGCCATCTTTAAAATAAATTTTTCAAAATCTTTTCTCATTTGCATTTTAATACTGCCATTGCTGTTTGAAATTAACATACGATGTTTTATACCTTTCTTCATCAAGTCTCTTAATTTATCATCCCTAACAATATTTAAATCTCTCGTTATTATATGCCCATGTTAATCATTTATGAAATTGTTATATTCTTGACAGTTGCAATCTTCAATAACATTATTTTCTTTAATTTGATTATAATTAAAAATCATTCTACCTAATTGTTTATATATATCCTAACGGGAATTGTTTCTTAATCCGCCTTGCAACTCAGAAGTAAAAACTGGAAATATTTCGAGCCTTTCGGACAGAAATAATGTTAATTCGATGGATATTTCGAGATACTTTTCGATCCGGTAAATATATCTGGAGAGATGAGAAATATTTCAGTCATAGAAACATTGTTAAATGCGTATAAGACCCGCGGATTGTAAAACATTTTAGATTTCCACAATTTAAGAATTTCAGTGAATTCTTTTTTATGATTATACTTCGAAATTTTGTTGAGAATTAAACTATTAAAAACAATTGGATCATTGACTGAAAGAATAATATATGTTTTATATATTAATTTTTAATTATTTCCGCTCATGAAATGATTAATTATACATTTTGTTAAATTATTGTACAATTAAAATTAAGTCTCTGTATGCCAATTTTAAAAATCGGTCTAGCTGCTATGATATCTGAAACAGTGCGCACTGCTCTCTCTCTCTCTCTATATATATATATATAAAACATTTTAAATTATGAAATAAATCAAGTTACTATAAAATAATAATTTTTAATTGGTAATCAATAATTACTTGCCATTGAGCATTTTGATAGAAAGTAAAATATGTCAGATTCATGGAAATATTTTAAGTTTCATACCAAAAATTATTTCTGTTCTGTTTATAACCATGTTACTTTTTTTATGAATGAACCTGCTACAACTGTGTCCAAGAGGCAAGTGGATGTAGGTTGTGCTTTATATAAATGGCTGCATACTGCACAGTATCAGTAGTGAGTGAGACCATTGAGTCTTTAGTTCACCAATACATACATATTATTATTGCCTTTTCTCTTCTCTAAAGGAGAGAAATTTGACCTACACTTCAAGAAAAGCGGATGTTATTTGCATTTCAGGGATTCATCATTACCACCTACCTCTAAGGGGAGTTAGAACTCTAAGTCTGTTAACCCTAACCCTATTACTTCGATGTTCTTTTCCACAAAATCTGTTATAGATTCATGATTTAAATTTTTTATACAAGTAAACAACAGCTTTCTCATTATACTGAAATGGTTTTTAAAAAATTCAAAAATTTATTTTTCACAAATTTTTTTGTGTCAAAACAAAAAATGTGAAATTCGCCATTTTGATGTACCTTTGCTCAAAATCTGTTAAAGATACATCTTTGAAACTTTTTATACAAGTACAGTACTCCTTTTTATTAGTCTGAAATGAGCGTTTTTAAAGAATCTCAAAAATTTATATTTTACAATTTTTTTTGTGTCAAAATAGGATAAATTTCACTATGTCTAAATAAATATTTTGTATATTTGTAAAAAATTAAAAATTAACCGAAAGCTCATTTCAGTAAAATGAGAAGGTGTACTTCACTTCTATAGAAATTTTAAATACATAGATTTTGAGAAAAGGTACATTCGAAGTGGCCAATTTATCATTTTTGGACTTAGGGTTCCAATTCCCTTTAAACTCGTAGTTTACCGTCTATCATAATTTTTTACGACTGAAATATTTGATAGTAAATAAAATCCAACTTAAAATTTCAAGGTGTTGATCTGAAACTCTGACATCAAGCCTATTTTTTAAAAATGCTGCTGTTATATGAAAATAGATTCATATCAGATTTCATACAAGATGCTTCAAAGCTCTTAGTAGGCAGTGTCAGGAGTTATAGAACACACCTAGATAAGCAAAAAAATCACAAAACAATGTATAGTTGGATAGAAAAGCTTCAAAGCAGTGCTGAAGGTTTCCTAGTGAGCCTAATATGAAGGTTGTCATACAAGTCGTCGTCATTTCCACAGTTAATTGCAACATAGATGGCTATTTTCTCAAAATCAGATACGGCGTTTATGTATTATATGCTGATTGCTGCTGATGCAAGGTAAGGGCAAAAATGTACCACGAGGACTGTCGGATCAAAAACATTAAATGTTCTAAACGATGACATCATATCTCCATTATACAGGTTCGCGTTTCAATCAAATAAGGGAAAAATGTGTATGCAATGAGTGAGAATGTTGATCAAGGAAGAAAATTTAATGACGGTCAGAAATAGAGAGAAAAATAGATATTCAGGACAGTCGCATCAAGTAGCCATCTCGGTCATCCTTCTTTCAGGTCTAAAATTTTCTTTTAGGCTCAAAAGAAGGGCTTCAGTTGCAAAAATAGCCTCGTCTCATTTTTAATGACAGCTATGTTGTTCCTGATGAGGAAGATGCAAGGGCATATTAAAAATTTTTGGGGGTTACGCCAATTTATGCTGATAACTTCGTTGACATGGAATCAATACTGGCTGCCTGTCTCACTTTCGAACAGGTCCCATTATCAGTTCTGTAAATCTTGTTCCTTAAATATGAGTACATCAATTTTCTTTCGTTTCTTCTCATTCATTATTATGTTTCATCATTCTAGGCGACCTGGATTTGAAAATCTAGGACGCCTCTACAGTTTCCCCACTTGAGCTTTGATCATACCTTCTATGTGATCAGTACTACTCCATATCGCTCTATCTCCCATTAAATTTCGTCTAAAATTTCAGAAACAACCTATATAAGGGATATTTAAGGGCTTCTGTGTGTAATTTTAGCGTTGTTTGAAGATGTCTCAAAAGAACTATTGAGATCATTATTTTGACGATGATCTCATATTTATTTGTGAAAGTCGCTTCCAGATTTTGATGGAAAGCTTCTGAAGTTTATAAACCTATTTCAAAATAAGGAATTAAATCATATAGCCATAAATATTATGCTAATGTGATAGAATAAAATACGAGTTGAACGATTCGGCAATTCAAGATTCACTCGGGGTGCAACGTGAGATTTTTTAATTGTAAAAAGTAATTAAATATTACGCTCAGTCTGATTGTTAAAAAATTCTATAAACGCATCACATCACATTATAGAAAGATTTTATTCAAAATATATTAATAAATTTCAATACATAGCAGCGTAAATATATTAGGTACAAGAGTTTGTTGGTTTTAATTGCTTTTAATCTCACAGTGGGCTTCCTTGAAACTTTTTATGACAGTGTCTTGAAAGCCTTAAAATGAATAGGTTTTTCCAGATTTCTTCTGTCATAGTGACACTCTCATACATACGTTTTACCTCCTCATGCAAATTGCTCGTTTTCTTTTATGTATTTCGTTTAGGTTTCAGCTGCATATTTTGAGTATTGCAATTTTATTCAGCACGCTTAATTCATAATTTGAAAAAGATTACTTCACTACGGAAT
The DNA here is from genome assembly GCA_013235015.1 of Araneus ventricosus. Classification (NCBI taxonomy): domain Eukaryota; kingdom Metazoa; phylum Arthropoda; class Arachnida; order Araneae; family Araneidae; genus Araneus; species Araneus ventricosus. The sequence goes on from BGPR01021778.1 coordinate 5,184, forward strand.
ATTGTAGTTTATTTTTCAAATATTTTTCTTTGTTTTATGAATATTTCATTAATTTATAAAAAACGGCGTTGACAAAATAATCATTCAATATAGTACATGTACATGTTAAGTTCATTGTACATGTATAGGATTATCTGATATAGAGAAAATATGAACTTGTGTTAATAATTCATCGGTATTGGTTCTATTTGGAGATAGCCAAAATAAAAATAAGTTTTTTTAGTTTTACAACTTAGCTTTTTAAAATAATTTAATTTATCTTTTAAATTAAATATTTGGTAATCTATCTTTTATCTTTGTACATTTTTGATTAATTTCGGCAATATATATAAAGAAAAGATTTGAGCATATATATACTTCCGTTTTCACTGTTTGTTTACTTGAGTCCTGAGAGCTTTTATATCAATGATGAAAAGATCTGCCATCAACATCGCTAAAATTTAATGGACCAAATCATCAGAAATTGACTTGATAATGAAAAAAGATATTATCACTACAACGTAATTAATAAGTATCAGCTGTACACTATCTATATTCATGAATTCTAATTCTATATACCGTGGCTCCGAAAAGTTTTCGTACACTTACTATTTTCAATGAAATAAGGTTGTATTCATTAATTAAAATTAATATTTCAGAATACGTATTTAATAAGAAGATCTATAATCTATTCTTAACAAAACTACATGAAATATTTTAAAAACATAGTTAAACTTTATTTTTAAGAAATCAATAATCAAAAAGTAACAAAAACTTTATCTTACAATAGTCTTCGTACACTGAAATATTTTTAGATAAATTCATAATTTAAATTATCGTCTGTTGCTTTATTTTTATCTTTGCATTGTTGTGGCATTTAAAAAATTGTTTGGTTTTAATTTTTGCTTGCTTACACCGTAATATTCTATTAATTATTTAAAAATGGATCGTAGTCATAAAGAAGCAACAGTCAGTATTCGAAAATTGATTATTTTTCATCAGTTTGGAATATCGTTAAATTAGTTCATTTCTCCCATTCTACATTGCAGCATGTGCTAAAACTCTTTAAAAAAGAAAATTGGATCGAAAACAAGATAAGAAAAGGTTGACCGGCAAAGTTAACAAAACGTGATCAGAGATTTACAATTAGAAAAATTGTGAAAAATCTACGTTTGAGTGCTTTAAAAGTTTCTGCAAAATTTAATGAAACATTTTCTACTTCAATTTCACCTGAAACCGTTCGACGAGTTCTCAGAGCAGCTGGATTAAATGGGCGTTTTGCCCGTAGAAAATTTTTTGTTAGTGCGAAAAACAGAAAGCTTAGGCTTTACTTCGCAAAATCAATGTTAAATAAACCCGAAACGCATTGGAATAATGTCTTATTTGCAGATGGAAGCAAATTTAGCATTTTTGGTTCAAATGGACGTATAATGGTATGGAGAAGAAAAAATGAAGAACTTAATCCCAAGAACTTAGTTGGAACAATTAAGTATGGCGGTGGAGGTGTCCTTGCGTGGGGGTGCGTGTCAGCATCAGGACTAGGTAATTTGGTATTTATTGATGGCACAAAGAATGATACTCTTTGTTTAAATATTTTAAGAGCCAATTTGAAATTATCAACCCAAAATTTGGGTTTTGGAAACAACTTTGTTTTTTTATCAAGATAACGATCCTAAGCACACGGCTCTCAACATTCGCTTTCGGTGTCTCTATAATTGTTCATAATTTATTACTGAAAACACCACCTCATTCGCAAGATTTAAACACAATAGTACATATCTGGAGAGAACTGGAGGTTAGAGTATGAAAACACGACATTAAAACAAAAAGCGAACTAAAAAGAGTAATGATGGAAGAATGGATGAACATTGATGCAGAAATTACAAAAAAACTAGTGAAATCTATTCCCAAACGTTTAAAAGCTGTTGTGAATGCTAAAGGATATCCTACTAAATAATAATTTAACGAAAAATTAGAATATTTACTAATATGTAGAGATTTTTTTAAGTGTACGAAGACTTTTGTGAGATAAAGTTTTTGTTACTTTTTGATTATTGATTTCCTAAAAATAGAGTTTTACTATGTTTTTAAAATATTTTATGTAGTTTTGTTAAGAATAGATTATAGATCTTATTATTAAATACCTATTCTGAAATATTAATTTTAATTAATGGATAGAGCCCTTTTCATTAAAAATCGTAAGTGTACGAACACTTTTGGGAGCCACTGTATATTCACAAAGCCGGTTCAGCATTTATTGAATTCTAATAAATTAATATTTATCAAGATCTAAACTATTCACCTACTAATGTGAAAATTAATAACTGACTAAGTCATTAAGATAACTAACTCTGCTAATTTAGCTTTAATCCGAGAGGCATCAATAACTAGTATAACATAAATATTTATGAAAGGTCATTTATAGCTATCGGTTTATAGTAAATGTTTACGCTAATAGTAGTCATTATAATACTTGGCTTTCGAACTGCACATTTACGAAGTTGACAATGATTAGTACTGGAAGGAATCAACTGAACACTCTTTGAATCATATAAAATGGAACGAGTCTTCCTTTTGGAAGAGGAATTAAACATAAAGCCTGTTTTCATAAAAAAAAAAATAAGTTTGTACCATGATCTTGCACTCGGATATTCTCTTAACGATGTCGGTTTTGAACTTTTGCTATGATGCAAGAAATAAATATACATATTTATGACATACTACAGTTTGAATATTTGCACACTATAGATAAAATAAGTTTTGTTGCGATAAAGAGATGGAATTATATTAAAACCATTTTAATCGTCAGACACTTTTATAGTTTTTAACCTTTCATCGAAAGTGACCATTTAGTTATTTATTTAGAAAGTATTTGATAATAAAATATTTGTTTCATAAGACTACTGAGTAGTATTAATTCTGCTTTCAGAAAATTATTATGTCAAGTAATGTAACTCGTTCTTTCCGATATTGAATTAATTTAAATAAAAAAATTAAATGATTCTATAAAAAGTGAATAACATCCGGTTATCCCTTTTCATCAGAAACTAAAAAAGAATAAAAAATTCCATTATTGGCAAAGAGAATCTAAAATAATTCGGAAGTGTCTCGTGGAGTCATTACAAAATATTAGTTAAATAGCTAACAGTAGTAAATATAATATAATAATAAAAAAACTGCCGATATTTATTGCATTTTTCCTGGATAAAAATATCTTGCCCTTTCGATATGTAAGAACAAAAATTGTCATTTCAAAGCTATTCCAGTTAAAGAAAAACAAATCGAACTCTAAGTTTCTAGATATCTAGTGATCAAAGGTATTAAGAAAGGGACAGAACTGCTCTGTTTATATTTGAACTGATGCCTTTAAGCATTTTTCATTGTTTATTTGCTTTCTTCATGTCGATCGGTATTTGGAGATTTATCAAAACCCAAACCATTCCTAATAGTATGGAATTTTCCAATAACTCTTTTCCATTTTCATGATATCTAAGTAGCTCAATTTATTTTCTCTTGAACTGTTTATTGGGTATCGTGATTTTATGTTTGTTTTCCTCTTCGTGGATATTAAAAAGAACTGAAAGCGGTTTCTGATATGAAAGTTTTGAACAGGAAGTCAAACTGGTATTGTAAATACGTGTTCAAACATTAAAGAGAAGAATGGAAAGATATTTGGATTGCTGAAAAAATATACGACTTACTTATTTTAAAACAACGATGATGAAATTAAACTGGAAATGGCGCCAGGGGCGTTTGGTGTCTTTGCTATTCTAACCCGAACTGAAATTCCACCTTTACATGAATTTTTAATATATCTTCTAAATGTTATGTGCTCAATCTTAGTGGTTAAAATTTATTGAGGGATACATTAATTATCAGTCTATTAAAGTATTTTTAATTTAGCATGGTATATTATAATTTTATTTCGGCTGAAATTAACTGTATTTTAATGAGTTTCGAAATTAAAATGGAAAACTCTCTTAGTTCGAACGATTTAAAGCAATTTTCACGTAAGTTTACTTCCTACCAGGGCAGTATAGCCAGAGCAAAAATATTTCAGCAATGAATATCGGGTAAAACACTAGAATACATGATAAATTATTAATCATATTTATTCAAAAACCACTAGCAGTAAAAGAATGTAATTCGGAGTTTGAATCTACATCTTAGAGAAAACCACTTGCATTCCCCAGTTTAACGTTAAATGTGATGCTAAACTTCATTGCTGCAATTGTTGATGAATAACCTAAATGAAAATTATAGTTAGATTTGTATCCATTTCATTATTTAAATCTAAGATAAAATGCTTTTACAAAACATAACTACGCATAATTATAAGTTATTACAGCATAATGTTTCAAATAATGCAGCGTCAAAGCAGGTTCTTGAAAATCGAAGTTCTTTCTTCTGAAGTTGTAACTTTCTGTTTGTAAGTAAGGAATGGTCAAAAGAAATATTTCATTATGAGCACAAGATAATGATGGAATTTTTTCAAAATTAGGACTTATGGAGTGTATAATTTACTTACAAAGGTGTTATGTTTCGATCAATTGAATTGGTATACATTAATTATCTAAGTGGATCGTGATGAACATTTCATACTGAAATGCTTTTCCCTTACTTCCCATTTGCCTTTTTTAAATTTAATCTTAATGATTGGATATATTAATAATCCAAAACAGCAAAAAGCATTTCATCTTTAAACTCTAGTATGCAAAAAGTGTGAATTGCACTACATACTTTGCATGAGCTAAAACATTAGAAATTTTGATTTAAAGCAGTAAATTGTCCCGAAACATATTGTTAACTCTGGAGTATTCAGACCAAAATTCTGTTCTTAGGTGATGATAATGTAGAATCGTTGTTTAGGTAGAATAAAATGTTTAAATTAATAAGAATAATCATTTATCCTGCTTTAAATTATTTAACTAACCTATATTATCTCAGCAATGTGGTGTCATACCAATATGCTTAAAATTACAAAATAGAAATTACAGATGATTTCTAAGAATTTTATTATTTCAAGTTATATGCAACATTCAAATGCTTTTCCAGTAAATACGCAGTCTTTCGTAGAAATATGTATCATTGACTCTACAGAAAAAAATGATATAATCGAATTTCTCTCCGATTTCAAATTCATTATATAATTCTTTTACAGATACTCTACATAAAATAAAAGTTATTTACCATACACTTTAAAAAGCAGCCGTTGGAAATGCAAATATAAAAGTAGTAGAAATTCCATACCTGCGCATTTTATTCTGAAAGGATATCATTTTTATATTAAATCGAAAATTCAAGTTTTCAGCTCACTGAATTCGTTTACTAATACTAAAAATAAAACAAAAGCTTTTAAAGAATCCGAAACACAGTGAACTGTGTTTCGGAATATCACCCATGAAAAATATTTACGCCATGTTTATTTAAATCCATTTCCAAACGGAACTTGATCAACAAAGTAACAAAATATACATTTCTAGATGTTCACAATACACATACTGAAATATACATTTCACATATTCACAAAGCAACAGAAAAGAACGATTTCAGACATGCAAGGCGTGCGTTTGCAATAAATGAATAAGAAATTTATGAAAACAGTACTATGAAAAATATGCCGTTTCTTGGAATACACCCACGAGATTTAAAGACAGTTTAAAATTTCAATACAAACAGAAAAAAATGTTCGGAGAAATAGCATCTTTCTAAAAGCGGCTGACAGGATGGGTGTATTCATCAGTGATGATTTCAGACCGTCAGACCCCAAAAGCAGAATTAATGCGGACCATATTTTACAATCGAATGTAGCGCTTGCTCTGCATCGGGACAATTGAGGCTGTCCGTGTCTTTTTCCACGGCATTTTGTCATCTGGAATTGCCTAAAAAGATTCATAGTTTTTCCCCTCATTTTGTTAGAAAGGGACCATTCACCGATTTCGCTATTGGGTTCGAATTTTCAAATTTTACTCATTGTTGATTGATTGTTCCAGTCGTCAATATCTTATTTTCTATCCATTTCTGCGTATGGACGCTATGAAGATAAATTAGTATGAGTTTTTTTTTCAAAGTACCTAGAATTTTGAAATCTTCAATCCCTTCGATAAAGATATACAGTTCTATTTTCTTTCAAAAATAAACTTTACAAAATATAATTTTTTTAATGCTAATCACCCTCTGTAGAGTACCACTTATGAAATGAAAAAAAGCACGCATTGTTAAATTTTCGAACACTAAGTTTAAAGAAGATCAGAACCTAATTTTCAGAAGCCTCGAGATTTCAAAAAATCTCCTCATTTAACCCATTTTGAGCTGAAATAAAATACAGGGTGATTATAAAGTTGCACTTTCAAATCGCTTCAAAAAAGAACCACTGGTCAGAATGACCTGATATGTTATCTGAGTATACTACACGCATTTTTTTGGGGAAAATTTACTTCAAATATTTCAGGAAATGTAAGTCTTGTAATAACTGAAGCAGTTTCTCTTTCTAATGCTGGATAAATAAAGCAATTTACATACTAATTAAGTTTCCTTCAAATAAAAATTTCATATAGAATACAGAAAACAATTTATCATAACCAAAACATTCTTAAAAAAACAGTTTATAAAAATATATCTGTAAAATTTTGTATTTATTTGAATAAATACGATATATAATAAATAGGTACAAGTAAAAGATGTTATAGGGGAAAGTGGGGTAAGAATGGATACCTAAGACTCCAAGGCCTGTTGGATCTAAACTATTCGACATAGATGTTGTCAAATTTTATTAAAATATTCATTGTTTACAGGAGCACAATACATCTTTCAAAAACAAATCATATTTTTACTACTTTCTTCACCAATGATATTTTTTTAAAAATCATACCACATGGTTTTATCCCCCTAGTGGGATAAAACCGGGTACAGATGTTATCTTTATGGTAAATTTGGAAAACTCGACTTTCAGTGGAAAAGTAGCAGACAGTTTTATTTTGTATGACAATTTAAGAATATTAGTTACAAAATTCCCATGTAAAGCAGTTGTCTTCTCCCTTCGCGCCACTGCAACTTTCGTAAGACCATCTAAGGCAGTTTCTAGATTGGAATAACCTATATTATTTATTTAAATTAGAAACTACATCTTTAAAATATAAACACTCAACGTCTAATGTGTTTTTATAATCTTCATTGGAGGAATCATCATTACTGACTATCCCGGTCCTACGCCACTTGGAGTACTCGGTTTTATCACGACTGCAGAGGTTATAGGAAACAAAATAGAATCGTGCAACTATTGAGGTAAATCTTTATTGTTTTTTAGGGTATAAATCCTTAAGCTGTGCTAAATATAGTTTTAATAACTGTAATGATTATTAAATAAGGATGGTTTAAAATCGAACTAACATTAGAGGGTTGACGTCTTAAAACAAACAAACCTTCATAGACGCAGTGAATTTAATAGCAGCATCACGCCACTATGATTGTTCCTTTTTTATGATAGTTAGAGTGTAATCCAGTATCTGTCCACTAGGAAGGAGAACTAATAGCGCCAGAATCAAGGATACCCAGGTTTTATAACACTCTCCCCTATATTTTCTTCTTCGTTTATTGAATAGAGAACAGTAGTAATTAGAAGTAAATGATGTTTGTTTTCACTTCTTGTTAAATAATTCTGAGGCTGGAAATTTAAGTTCTAGGATTTTGTAAAATTGTAGTGAAGGAAATGGAATTAATTTATTGTTTATTTTCCTAAGATAGATGTTTATCTTATAAGCATTCTATCTTGAACACTTTAAAACTGCTTTGTTCCAAAATGATAAATCACTTACTGGGAACAGCCAGACGTACAAATTCTTAAAGAAGGTGAGAAATGAGCAAAATCTTTGAGAATTTGGAAGGAACAGCTTAAAATTTCATATAACTTGCCTTTTAGTTAACAGGGGAAAATATAGTTAGAGAACGATAAATGGTTTATTTTTTGTTGAACAATTGGCACGTTTCCCTGTTCCAAATGCAACCATCCTTTTCATCTGAAGCACCACTTTGAATTTGTAATCGAGTTAGAATTTGAAGGACAAACTTTTAAATATATGAATCGAACATCCGTTAGCAAGAAAAAAGTAGAATTTTTCCAAATGATGATTAAGAGTGAAAAATATTTATTGTAAACCATTATTTAGTAAACAACTATTTCTGTTAACCTAGAGGCCATTTATATTAAATTAATATGTAGTATTCTAAATTCGTAGCAAATCATACATATAATGTATCTTAAATAATGCAAGTCTACATTTTGCTATTTGCTTCAACAAATCTATAGATATGTATAATTTTACTAAAAAATAGAAATTAATTTCAACGCTAAAATGATCCGAAACTCTAAAAATTATAAATTAAAAAGAAGTGAAAAGAATAATAAATCTCAACATTTCTATTGCAAACATATTTTATAACAAAAATTAAATAATTTTTACACATTAATAGCTACGGAATAGAAATATAATACTTCAGGAATCTTCGCTGCTCACTAGCATTTCACTTGCATGGCAAAAAATTTATTAAGTTAAGATTGTTAACCCATTCAGTGCTGAAATTGCGTTAATGCAAAGGTCAAAATAAATACTGATAAAAAATTATATACTTAACAAATTTTATGTTAATAGCAGTTTTGAGTAGGGATATGGAGAATATTTCAGTAAAAAATATTTGCCTTTAACGATAATTTTATTTTTAAAAACGAGTTGCGTACTTGATGCATTTTGTAACGAAAATTTTTGATCTGGACTTTCCGGAGTAAAAATACAACTACAGGAACGTGAGTGTTAGAGGTGATCTATTTTTCAAGGTCACTGCTTATCACAAAATTCCAAAAGTCAGTTGTTTGTGGTTTTCTAGAGCGGGTTGAAAAAACAGGTGTTGTTCTCACGCAACGTCAGCGAGAAGGGAGTACTTCAGCCATATACTCTCACCGTGAGGTACTGTGCTAATTTTTTTCCTTCGGTAAGCAAAGAAATACCTAAAACGAAATATTTTACATTGAGAGATGCTCTCCAAAGAAATTTTGAGGACGATAAAAAGAATTAAATCGATTTTCTTGCTATTTCTCCAGAAAGACAAAAATTGGTGGCGAAGAAGAAGTGATAATACAGGGTGATTATAATTCAAGTTGCACTTTCAGAAGTCTGTAAAAAAAAAGAAACACTGGTCAGAATGATCTTCTTATATTTCATCTGAATACACGTGAAGCAATGGGAATTTGTTTTGCGAATGAAAAAAGTTCAAATTTGACACATAGATGCCGCTGAACTCGTGATAAGATGCTATAAAACAATTGCTTTAAAAGATATGCTAATTTTAAGATGCTAATTAAAAGACTCGACATGCGCACAGCACATTACACTTGTGATAAAAAGGCGGGAAACATGCAGTTCCTGTTATTCTGCGTCTGAGAAGGTAGTCATGATTCTATCATTTATGAATCGGGCTCTGCTTGTGAAGCCTTTTTACAAGAAAGGTGACTGTGTGGCAATTACAATGAAGAAGTTCCGGACATTAAAGGGTTTAAGAAGCGGCTCTGGGCCGATGACTGCATTCGGTCTGAAGAAGACAATTGATAAATTCGAAGAGTCGGGTTCATTTGACGTGAAATGTGGCAGAGGGAGGAAAGCAATTACTTCAATGTCAGTGGAGCATGTGGCTAGAGAATTGCAGGAAGCGTCAAGGAGTGCTTTTGGAACGTGCAGTGCACGGGGAATTTCCCGAACTTTAGACATGCCTGTCAGCACGGTTCGTAAAATTTTACAAAACATCCTGCAATGCCATCCATTTAAAATTACGCATGTTCAGAAGTTTATTCCTGCTGACTTGCCAAAACTAAAAGCTTTTGCCCTGCAATTTCTTGATCGAATGGAAGTGGACAATGCATGGCCATGGATCATTTTGTGGACAGACGAAGCCCATTTCCATCTCCAAGGTCCCACAAATTCCCACTCAAAATTGCAGAATATTGACATTGCCTCTTCATTCTCAACAGGTTACGGTGTGGCGCGGGTTTACGGCAGCATTTATCGTTGGTCCTTTCTTTTTTCAAGGATATTGGTCCTTCGGGTCCTGTAACCTGTATAGTCAGTGTGACACGTTATGAATCTCTTTTGTGCAACCAGCACATTCCAGTACTGCAATAGCGCGGGTGTGTGCATAGCACAATTTTTATTCAAGATGGCGCTCCTCCGCACATTGCAACACCAGTGAAGCAGCTGTTGAATCTGCATTTTGGAAATGACAGACTTATCAGTCGCTATTTCCCAACAGCCTAATCACCACGATCACCTGACCTTCAATTTCCACTTGTGGACCTTACCTTAAGATGTTGTGTATGGTGGTCCGATTGCGTATTTAGCTGAGTTTAAAAACCGCATTACGCAATACATTCACAATATCACCACTGAAACACTCCGTTCTGTTGTGGAACATGCTGTTTTGAGCTTTTAGCTAATAGGAGAAAACAGTGGACAGCTTGTTCACCATTTCTTAAGCAAGTAGAAGACGACTTCCTTTCCTTGATGGTTTCACACTTTTTGCTTTTTCTACGGTTTTTGTCCTAGGGACATTTGAAAACCATTTTTTTCCTGTCCGCTGTGGCACCATCTTGTCGTGGGGAATGGGCTTTGAAAAAAAGAGTGCCACAACAACATGTCACGCCTTTTAACTATCCTCTCAAAATTAGCATTAGCCATAAAAACAGCTTCTCTTAGCTCAAAATTTCTCAATAAAAGACAAAGGGGATCTGTACATCACAAAGCATTATTTTAAAAGAAAAAGAAATACCAACCACAAACACAAAAACGCTAATAATATTGATTTAAAATATTAGCCATCTGGCTTTTAAAAGTAGCCTTCATAAAAATAAACTTACCCCATGCCCAGAATAGAGAAAAAGGAGAAAAAAATGTCCCCACGCTACCGCAATCCCACGATAACTTTTTTTAAAAAAAGGAATCAGCAAATTTTTTAAAAGAAACACTAGTGCCATTGCGCCATCAATATTCGAGGAAACAAAACAGATGGCTTAAAAACATGAATTTTTAGGGAATGGAAAATTGATTCTAAGTATTATAAATTTCAATGTTTACTGAAGTGATTACTTCAGAAAATAGCATTTATCAACCATTTTATTGAGAATTTTGCGTGCAATGCTCCACTTAAAGTCAGTATCCTACGTCGCAAAGGAGTGAAAGGCATAAGGCCAGTTATTACTCGTTTTAAAGAAACTTCCTGTTCTATCCGCTTAAATAGATTTAGAAGAATTTTAAATTTAGAAAATATTTCTAAATTATAGGTTTAGAAATTTTTTACTTGATTTGCATGTATATTTTTAGGATTTTGTTTCAAAATTGAAAAAATTCTTTTATAAATTACTTTTGCATTCGTTTTGATACTATTATTTCAAGTTATTTAATTTCTATAAAAATAATGACAAAGTAAATTGATCGTACAATACAGTCGTAAACAATATGCTAACAATCGGCTGAATATAGAATGCGTGCGCATTATACTGAAACAGCACTTAATCGGAAGTTCCATCATTTTTTTAGCATTTTACGAAATATCAGGAATAATTTATATATTGAAAAACTTTAATACTACTACAGCAATTACTTATGAAATGCTATTATAAGAAAATACGGTTTTAGCAAATACATCAATGAGAAACAATAGAGAAATAAGCATATCAATACTTCCTAAGAAACCCTTTCTAAATGGATTTTAATTAAATGCAATCATTGAATCGTTAAAAAATAAAATTTCTTTTAAACTTCAAAATTATGATGCATCGAGGTATAACTTTTACGGAGTTCAGGTGGGTTCTTAAAAATGAAAAATTCCATGCTATTTTAGGGAGGCAAACATCTCTTTATAAAATAATTTCAGCAGGTAATTGAGTAATTTAAAAGAAAAATGTTTGTTCTATTTTTTCACCGCTATTTAAACAGGCATTTTACTGCCGAGCGGAGAGATGTAAATTAATCTTCTCGGAGAAACCTAACGCATAAAACGCGATTATGTCAAAAACAAATTTGTTTTGCCTTCGGTGGAATATCATTTATTCTTATCAGTGTTTTCATAGCTGTGGATAAATGCAGTGAAATATCTTAAACTCAAAAATAAAAAGAAAGAGAAGAAAGAAATGTAAAGAAAACTAGATAAGTAAACTTGAAAATTGAGACTTGTATTCTTTCACGAAATTTATCTTTTTTTCCTTTCTGGATCCCATCAAATTCCATATACATCATTAGATGAAAAGCCAAATTAAAATAAAATACTTTGAATATATTTTCATTCGTTCAAAGGTCTCATAATATTTAATATCTATTTTTCAATAATTTAGCAAAACTGAATATAATATTTTATTAGAATTTACACTCGAGTTCATATTTATGGTAAATGAAGTTTTCATTAACTTTAAATTTCTAAACATTATTCAGAAGAGAGATAAAAGAATAATAATAATAAAAATAACTCAAGCCTTTTACTTTTTTAGTAAATAATATTCTACTGTTTCTGATGTAAAAATAAAGAAACTGCGTTAAAATTAAAAATGTGTGAAATGTAAAGAAGCCTGGAAAATTTACGGTAACTTTTTAAAAATGTAGTGATGCATTCTACGTAACTTTTCTTCAATATTTTTTATATTTTCTTTTCTTTCAAATCATTTTCTTTTATGAAATAGGGCGAATTTCGACTAAAGTGATTTGTAATTTAAAAACATTTCTCTTAAAATTATGGTCTGGATTCTTAAAATGTAAGTTTTCCGGCATTTTTTTGCTTAGCAATTCAGTATAACATTACGTTCGATATTTTACGTGTTCGCCAATTCGGAAGAAATATAGTTCTATGTTATTTTATTTTATAAATATTATTTAAAATCACGACAAAAGAATTCCTTAGCTACCATTTACATTTGTTTCAAGCTAAATTTTATTATACATGACAAAAATATTAAATTATTAAGTACAAAGCATTCATTACCAATCTATTTCGATATTATTTTTTATGGTACTTCAAGATTAAATTTTAATAATCTTTCGGTTAAATAAGATAAATTATTACAATTATATAATACTACAATTATGTTATAGTATTATATAATTATAATAATTATAATATATATATATATATAATACTATAATATAATATTATAACTATATTATATAATACATATAATTTTACTTTAACTAAAATATAATCCTTCAATAGCAATGCGAAAAAATGAACGCAAAAGTTTAAAATAATTTTTCTGGTTACAATAAAATGCATGGTTTGAATAAAAGCATGGGCTTTTTTCTTTTAAGCCTCTCCACGAAGATCAAAGATAAATTTAAGAATGATAAAATTAAAATAAGGTGATATTAGTAATATTAAAATTTCTAGATTGTTTACTTATGCCCGTCAAACACATTGCGCCCGAACTTGCCGTTGAGAATACTGCGCCCGACGGAGGGTTAACATATATTTTAACTCAAAATGTCTTTTGTTCATATTTTGAAAGCTTATTGACCTAGAATGATGAAATTTGGAGTTTTCGACGGTTTTAGGAATTGTTTTGGTTTCTTTTGAATTATTATCTTGTCTATTGTAAAGTTTTTAGATCTCTTGTGTGCTTCTGCGCTTTTGTTCAGTTTTTGATATGCTTATTGTCTCTCGATTTTTGTTTGTAACTATTTGGTTTTAAATGGTATCGATTGTAATTTGGTTATCTTTTGTATGTGTTTTGTGATTTTAATGTTTAAATTTTTGCGTCTTTGCTCTTTGGGTTTTTGCGTTTTGTGTTTTTGCTCTTAATCTTTGTGTTTTGCGTTTTTAATGTTAAGCTTTTTGTGTTTTTGCCCTTTGGGTTTTTGCGTTTTGTGTTTTTGCTCTTTATCTTTTTGTGTCTTGTGTTTTTAATATTAAGTTTTTTGGGTTTTGCTCTTTTGCGTTTTGCTCTTTATCTTTCTGTGCTTTGTGTTTTTGCTCTATCTTTTTTTTGAGTTCACTGTTGTAAGCGATATTTTTAAATTGTTCTACTCACTCCTTGGGGTTCTTTGTAAAATCTTTTTTAATGCAGTTCATTTCTTTTGCTTTATGTTTCCCTTCTGGCCTGTGGAAGGCCTTACAACCTTTTGGGTAGGCTAGGCCGGAGCGGGTTTTAAGTAAGTAAGTAAGTATTCGAGTAGAACTTTTGAAGCAGTTTAGAAATTTGTAGCCAAAAGTAACTGTTGCTGTGGAAAATTTGATCAAATATTTTGTTTATATAGCCGCGTCAAAATTTTTTAATCTAAAAATTATCTTATTGCGAAACATGTCTGAATAATTCTTATGCATTTATTTTCATGTCATTATATTTTAATGACTGAGCAAAGAGATACAGAATAATTTTAACTAGCAGAAAGCAAAAAAAAAAATCAATTTCGAATATACAAGTAAGAAATCTTTCGTGTGAATAAGTGAGCATAATTTAAAAATCACAAAATATTAGTTTAATGGTTGACATTTGAAAAAAGTAGGTGACTTAAGCTCAAATAACTCTTGCTCCTCATGAGTAATAAATTATTTAAGACTTACTTTCAAAATAAACAATAAGTTCCATACCAGTACGAGAAAATTGAAGCCAGTAAAAAAAGACAAGCAAAATCGCAATAAAAACTAACTGGTGTTAAAGTAAAATTTCTTATCTATAAATGTTGATATGGTGATCTAAGAAGCACATCACTAATTTAAAAATAAACGAATAAAAATGCCAAATGTGCAGAAAATGAAGAATTTAATTATTCTGAAAACGTTTGTAAGAAAAGAATAATGTATATCAATATAGGAAAAAATCTTTGTAACAACGAATTAAAAGTTCTGATTCAATTTAGTCTTATTCATTTCCTATAATCGTAATAAAAACTGTACACTAGGTATCAGGAGAATCAATGCCTAAACAAAGTTTTGAGACAGAGTTTCATTGCGATATGTAGGAAGAAGTGTCTACGAACTGGATTTATATTTTTACGATGTACCTTCTTCTAGTAAAACATATGCGAAGAACAATTCTTACAATAAAACCAAGTCTTCGCTGGTTTTAAAAATACTTACTGTTTCCTTTTATTGGTTTTTAGAATATTTTCAATTTAAAAGGAAAGCGATTCCCCTATTTTGTGATTTTTTTAATAATTCATATTTTTTAATATTTTTCTTTCAAAAGTTGCAATCTGATGATTTTAAATGAATAAACAAATTAATGGAATTGCAGAAAAATCAGCAAGAAAAAAATGTTAATTTCAGTCAGCTTATATCTTAAGTTGAGAGAAGTGTTTCGATTATAGCAGAGTTTAAATAAACACTTCGTGATTTTAGGCAGAATATTGCTTTGTCTTAGGTCTGAATAAAGTTAGAATTATGAACCTAATTTTATGCACATTTTGTATATGAATTATAAAAGTTAATTCCCTTACAATATACACTTTAAGTACTTTATACCACGATTTCGGTGATGTAATTTTCTAATTCTTTTTCATATGTTCTAGTTTATAGAAGTTGGAGGAATATTAAAATGTGTCTAAGCATTCCTATCTTGTTCAATGCTATATTAAAAATTCTTTGAGTACTAAACATTTAGTAATCTCAGCAAATTCATGTTATTCGAAATAGCATTCTTTTCTCTCACAGTTGTGCGAAAGCCGTGTTTCAAAGTAATAAGGGGTACTGACACTGTAGAAGGAGAGAATAAACTAATAATGAATGTCACCCTTCGTTGAAAGCGCCATGTTTTAAGAGTTGTTTCTTAAAAATAATCGGAGTAAATGCAAAGTAAGTTAATCAAGAAATAATAAAATAATTATGTTTGTATTTGAAACTCAATCATAGTTTACATTTTTTACGCAAAAAATTAAATATTATTAAAAATACATTTTTCTCTTTTATTTAGCAGAAGAAATTCTAAACCAAAACGTTTAAAAAAACTGCCGTTCTCAAAGAAACATTATATACGATTTTATGTTATGTAGAGACGCTTTATAGATTTAAATGCTAATCAAATACTTCTAAAAAGAAAAGAAATTGTTATAATACATATAAAGATATCATTTTAATAATTTTAAGAGATCATTTTAATAAATAAATAAATTTGCACTTATTTAAGGTTATTTTTAGCGCATTCGTATATAGACGTATTCTATTTCTATTTACCTATTCGTATTTCAAAAAAGTAACTTTTTTATATTACTTTGAAGACTTAAAAATTTACTTCTACCCCATTCATACAATATTTTTACTTGAGCTTCATATTATTATTAAATCAATATTAAAGTATATATATTAAATATTATACTATTATTTTCATGTCCCTTTTCTATATAATTTTATATATTTTCATATGTAGAGATTCAGTACCTTTGATTAAAATTCATTACTGCAAATCATCTTTTCCAGTACTGCGTCATTAAAATGTGTATTAGAGGAACAAGCACCAAAAGCACATAGATTAAAATGTTTTTTTTTCTATAATTTGAGCTAGAACTAGGAGTCAAACAATCTCAGCTGAAATGCATTCTTTACACCCAGATATGACGAATGCATTAGCTATATCTATACCTTTTAAGACTGTAACATTTCCTATTTTATCTGTTGATAATATAGGAAATGCAACTGCTGAGAAAAATGAAGAAGCTATTTTTTTTTACTTTTACTTACGTTATCTTTCTTGCTGTGTTGCATCCAGCCGTCAACCATCTTTGTTGATTTTCTTCCCTTTCAAGGAAATGCTTCGAGTTTTCATTAGAAACATGGATATTTGAGCTTTTAAAACCGTTATCTGTTTTATTCATTTCTGTTTGACATACGAATGGAATAAATATTGAAAACAACTGAAATAAATAAACTTTATATATTCCTTTTCAATTTCTGTCCAAAAGCAAGTAAAAAGTTATTCTTTTTGCAGAACGCCGAAACAGCAACCTCTGGAGTCAAAGTGCCGAGATTAGAAGTAAAGTCTTTTGCATTTTAAAGGAGAATGAGGATAAATAAAGGCTGCTACCAAAAATCAAAGTTAAATAAAATGAAGAGATTCAGAACGATTTTATTTGAAAACTAATTGGTCGTTCTATTTTAATGCATCAAGTCCTTCTAGCTTCTGAAAATTGTTTTGTCATTATCGAATTATATTACTTTTTTTCTACATGAAAGGATCAAAGTTTAACTTGATAATTCTTACATACGCAGGGTCATGGAAGCAATATATCGTTTTGATGCCAATGTATCTGGAATTTTCCAATATTTTTAAGCCTTAAATTCTTTTTCATCAATACAATTTAGGAATCAAAATCTCAATAAGCTGCATAATTTACAATATTTCGTAAGCTAAATTTAACTTCCGTTTTGAAGAATAAAAAAAAAGAAAAGAAAAGTGAAAACCAACATGAAACTTATCTTTCTTTTGCATGGCATTTTTAACGACAAAAGCCGCAGATCTTTTATAAAACTAACAGAAATGATATTCCTGAATGGTAATATATAAGATATTTCTTCTATGAAATTCAAATCACAGATTATAACATATTTTTATTTCAGTTTTTATAATCTGAAATATTTATTGCACTAAAATTATTTTTATACCATCTTAGAGAGAAAAAAATTATCTTTTTGAAGATCATAATTCTATTGCGGTAAAGATTTTTTTCTCTAATTGTAATTGTAATTTATTTTTAACGCTATTTCTAACAATGCATTTCATTTTTATAGAATTAGCTTCAAGCTAATTTACTTTTTCGTTCGCGTGCATTTCCCAGTGTTAAAGTTAATGAAAAAAAAATATTGTTTACTTTGGACATAAACAATAAAGGAGACTTTTTACTTCCGAATTTCGGTTGTCGTAGCATTTACACCTTTTAATACGATTGCACAGTGATCCAATGACGTTAGCTAATTATTCCTTTAATGTTTTGTTTAATTTTCACAAATTTTTAAATGATCCTAATGAGTGTGTGAAGAAGGTTTCAAGGCTTTTCAGTCCAATTTCTATCGTAAGAAGAGGACAAAGGGAGGGAAAAACGATGTTTTAACTGCCTATTTGTCGCAAGAACTCCTCCTAAACGATAAATACACTAACATTCAAAAGTTAAGGAACATTTCGTAAAATGAGAGAAATTTGTAATTAACACGAAAACTACGTTTCGAAATCAGTTCTGGAGACTCGTGTAACATTCAATAGAGTATCATATACATATTACAGTGAAGATTCGGTCACGAGGGCAATTAGGGGGACCACCAGAAACGGATGAAGGCGAAAATGGAGTTTCACCCATCCTGTTTCAGAGGAAGCTGATAAAGAGGTGTAACTTTTATCAATGGTTATGGTTTAATGTACATAATATTTACATGCATTTTCGTAAGCATATCACAAATATTCGGGAAGATATAAATGTTTCTTTAAAAAATCCCAAATTTTTCCGTATGTGTTTTGCTTATAACATGTAGAGTTTTCATTCCAATTATTCGAAATTTACACAACACTTGACAATATGTTACAGAAGTATTATATAAAACTTTGAAGAAAATACGGTGAATATTACAGGAAATATGAGTGTTTGTACTAAACAATTTTTTACTGCGCATGTGCGAGAAGCAGCGGAATTTTTCTTTCATAACTTCAAAGCGAGATATATAGAGCAACTTTGAAAAAATTCCAGTTGAATCCCATTAAAATTTAGAAAGCTGTCGGCATTTCAATGAGGTGAATTTCAATTTCTCTTTAAGAGAAGCTAAATGATGAGGGTTCTTGCACAAACTGATATTTTTTTGAATTTGAATCTTCGAACAGTAACATTGAAATTTAGTAAAGTTGAATATCCTGAATACCATAAACACTTATAAAATAAATACATTATTTAAATTACATTTTCTCGAATACCATTTGAAGATTAAAGTTTTAAAAATATCAGTCAGAGCATGGTAGTGGTTTAAAGAAAATCAACGAAAGACACTGCTGCGAGAATCTCTTTTATTAACTTGAAAGTGTTATAAGTACTTGGACTTAAAAGTATTTTTTTCTGAGCAACGCCGGGTATAATATAAAAAAGAAAATACATGTGTCTGTCTGTGTGTCTGTCACAACAACTCCTCCTAAACGGTGAGCGGCAGCGACATAAAATTTACACGCGACATTCTGGGGTGCATTTCTTGGTCAACTGTGCTGTTTTCAATTTTCAGAATTAATTAGTTCTCAAGATATTTAATTAAATAATGAAAATTAAGCCGTTTTAAGCATAATTATGAAATATTTTTCGCCAATAACTTCTAAAATATTTATTTCGCGAAAATTATTTTTATACCATCTTAAAGAGCAAACAATTATCTTTTCAATGATACTAATTCCATTGCGGTAAAGATTTTTCTCTAATTGTGATTAGCGTTTAAAAATTTATTTTTAAAACAATTTATAGCAATACTTTCTATTCTTATAAAATTAAATTCAAGCCATATCTCTGTTTATCAACTCCGTCATTCACTTTCATTTGCCACTGTGAAAATTAATATAATAAAATATTGTTTTCAGAAGTTTTCATTTCCGAGGTAGACTTTTCATTTTCGTTTTTATTCGTAGTATATACCTCTTTTAATATGGTTGCATAGTAATCCAATTACTGCGCAATTCGATTAATTTCTCTTTCTTTGAGTTTAGTTTAATTTTCTAGATCAATTGTGCTTTTATTCAATTTTTTAAAATAATTACTTCTAAAAATATTTAATTAAATAACAAAAATTCAGTTAATTTTCAGAGTTTTTACTCAGTTATTTTCAAATAACTTCTGAAATATATATTGTACGAAGATGATTTATACACCATCTTAGAGGGCAGAGATTTTCTTTCCACTGATCTGAATTTAAATGGCGCAACGTTCTTTACTCCGATTTAAAAAAAATCGAAATTCATTTCAAAAACAATCTGTAACAGTGCTTGATAATCATGTAACTAAATTTAATCCGATTTATTGTTTATTCAAATCATTCATTCCCATGTTTTTGCCACTGTTAAAGTTATGATGAAACCATCGCTGCCCTTGAATTTTTATATATTCCAAGATTTCATATTTTTATATAGAGAAAGGCAGAATTTTAGCTTTCGCTTTCTTTTCTCAGCGTGTACTATTTTCAATTTGTTTGCACAGTAATCCAATAACGTTAGTTATTTGCTCTCTCTATGCGATGCTTCATTTATTTTTTGCAAATTTTTAAATGATCTCAATGAGCGTGTAAATTCATTCAAGGTTATTGAGTCCGGTTACTACCGAAAGGAGATAACCTAAGCAGAAATGGAAGGAACACTATTTGGCGTTTTCCCGATCAGGCACACAGACACCAAAAAGAAGAGAATGGTGCTTCGGATAATTGCAATAAAATCCACGACGTGAAGGAGCTTCTATTCTCGCCGTAGTTATGATGAGAAAGAAAAAAAAATTGGAATTTCAAGGATTGTTAGATTCGTGCCATATGGTTAAAAGATCGGAGGCAAAGGCAAAATAGGGTTGAAGAGCCGGCGGAAGGGGTCATATAACAAGGGAGAGGTCGAACGAAAATCGAAAAACGCTGTTGTGAAAAACTGTTTCATTAAGCTTAAAATATTATAAAATATACATAAAAATATTTTTATCCCTAGCAACGCCGGGTATATCATCTTGTCTATAATATAAAGCATAAAATACATGCGTCTGTCGGTCACAATAACTCCTCCTAAAAGGAGAACGGTAGCGCCATGAAATTTGCTCACGACATTCTAGCGCACATTTCCAGGTCAACTGTGTCATTTTCAACTTTCACAACTAATTAGATCTTAAGACATTTAATTAAATAACAAAAATTAAGCTATTTTTAGAGGTTTTTCGCCAGTAACTTCTGTAATATTTATTGCA
>BGPR01021779.1:0-26077 GCA_013235015.1 Araneus ventricosus
TACTAAATATTTATATGTAACGATTTTAGAGAAACTATAGTAAAAAACTAGTGGGGCCACCTACATTCAGGAAATTGAATTATTTCAAACGAACTAGAATATACTAACTAAAATTGTAAACTTAATCTTAGCAGTAAAATTCTTAGAAACACATCTGTAATAGAGAAAAATAATTTTTTTTACCATTATAGATATATATTTTTATTCTAAGTAACTTAAGTATTTAGCATCAATACATGAAAATAAAAATGTTTTCGGGATTCCAAACAATATAGACTCTTAAAAAAATATGCAATGTTTTTAATTATATTATTATTATCTGTAAATAGTCTATTATTTCTAATTATATAGTTAATTACTGAGTTTCTAAAAATAGACTTGCTAAGATTACTATTCCAGGGAGGAAAGCTATTAATATCAAAGTCAAATGCATTTGTTTTATCATATATATCAGTCTTATCTAAAGTTTTTAATTCTAAATCAATAAATTCTGCTGTTAATTCATTATTATTAGTCTTAATTAATTTTAAATAATCAGGATAAATATTCATTTGTGGTTTATGTACTAGATGTTTATTAAATACAAAAAGATCATCAAAAAATCTAAACATTAAATAAGATTTGTTGGAAATGAAGTCCTTCTCATAAAAATGTAGATATAAATTAGCCAAAATATTTCTAGCTGTTCTCCCTTGTGGCAGTGTCTTAATCTGATGGAAGAGTTTATTATTAAAAATAATAAAGTTTTCTTTGAATACTAAATTAACAAGAGTTTTGTATTTATGCATAGTTAAATTCTTATTTAATCCAAAATCTTTATACATCTCCATAAGAGTGTAGACCAGATCTTCTAGATCTATACTGTTGGGGCCTGTGGTGCAAATATTTGTGTTTAACTGTAACCCCAACGCCAGTTTGGCGGTTATTCTGTAAGAATGTTTGTTTCTGTCTGATTGACTTCAGCCATTCGTTCGTGTTGGTCGGATGTCTCTATTCTGGAGCATCATCTTAAATAAATCACTAACAATTATGGAATTCGTCTAAATCAATTGTCGTATTGTAATTACAATCCATTAATCAAACGGACCAAACATATATTAAAAAGATCTTGGAAATTATAGGTTTGTATATTGAAGACATCAACATCTCTAATCGCATTAACTATTTCAACATTATTATTATTAATTATCGTATTATTTCGTTCTCTCAAATTATCTAAAGTTTCCTGAAGGTATTTTTGAAGTAATTTTCTTGATTTAGTAATATAAGTATTGCAGCCATTAGGTACACTTCTAAATTTAACAGGACTCTTGTGGAATTTAGAGTAAGAAAAATATGAGGATATTTTAATTTTACACTTTGAATACCAAGTTTTTAATGCAATGCATTATCCTGGTGGAAATTTCTCTTTTACTCTGTCTCGACTCAATATAATTCCAACTATTATATATGTGTTCACTAAGTAATTTCGTATAATAGTATTTACAAATAATTGGAAAATTACTGGGCACTTTGTCAATATAAACAATTACGAAATCTTTTTGGAGTTCTTGAATTTGTTTTTTAATATTTATAAATGAAATTTAATAATGAGTTTTAAAGTTAAATTTTAAAAAGTTCATATAAAGATTTTTGCTTATAGTCACTGAAAGCTTCTATTGGCAAATTTTATTTAATTGCCATCTTTAAAATAAATTTTTCAAAATCTTTTCTCATTTGCATTTTAATACTGCCATTGCTGTTTGAAATTAACATACGATGTTTTATACCTTTCTTCATCAAGTCTCTTAATTTATCATCCCTAACAATATTTAAATCTCTCGTTATTATATGCCCATGTTAATCATTTATGAAATTGTTATATTCTTGACAGTTGCAATCTTCAATAACATTATTTTCTTTAATTTGATTATAATTAAAAATCATTCTACCTAATTGTTTATATATATCCTAACGGGAATTGTTTCTTAATCCGCCTTGCAACTCAGAAGTAAAAACTGGAAATATTTCGAGCCTTTCGGACAGAAATAATGTTAATTCGATGGATATTTCGAGATACTTTTCGATCCGGTAAATATATCTGGAGAGATGAGAAATATTTCAGTCATAGAAACATTGTTAAATGCGTATAAGACCCGCGGATTGTAAAACATTTTAGATTTCCACAATTTAAGAATTTCAGTGAATTCTTTTTTATGATTATACTTCGAAATTTTGTTGAGAATTAAACTATTAAAAACAATTGGATCATTGACTGAAAGAATAATATATGTTTTATATATTAATTTTTAATTATTTCCGCTCATGAAATGATTAATTATACATTTTGTTAAATTATTGTACAATTAAAATTAAGTCTCTGTATGCCAATTTTAAAAATCGGTCTAGCTGCTATGATATCTGAAACAGTGCGCACTGCTCTCTCTCTCTCTCTATATATATATATATAAAACATTTTAAATTATGAAATAAATCAAGTTACTATAAAATAATAATTTTTAATTGGTAATCAATAATTACTTGCCATTGAGCATTTTGATAGAAAGTAAAATATGTCAGATTCATGGAAATATTTTAAGTTTCATACCAAAAATTATTTCTGTTCTGTTTATAACCATGTTACTTTTTTTATGAATGAACCTGCTACAACTGTGTCCAAGAGGCAAGTGGATGTAGGTTGTGCTTTATATAAATGGCTGCATACTGCACAGTATCAGTAGTGAGTGAGACCATTGAGTCTTTAGTTCACCAATACATACATATTATTATTGCCTTTTCTCTTCTCTAAAGGAGAGAAATTTGACCTACACTTCAAGAAAAGCGGATGTTATTTGCATTTCAGGGATTCATCATTACCACCTACCTCTAAGGGGAGTTAGAACTCTAAGTCTGTTAACCCTAACCCTATTACTTCGATGTTCTTTTCCACAAAATCTGTTATAGATTCATGATTTAAATTTTTTATACAAGTAAACAACAGCTTTCTCATTATACTGAAATGGTTTTTAAAAAATTCAAAAATTTATTTTTCACAAATTTTTTTGTGTCAAAACAAAAAATGTGAAATTCGCCATTTTGATGTACCTTTGCTCAAAATCTGTTAAAGATACATCTTTGAAACTTTTTATACAAGTACAGTACTCCTTTTTATTAGTCTGAAATGAGCGTTTTTAAAGAATCTCAAAAATTTATATTTTACAATTTTTTTTGTGTCAAAATAGGATAAATTTCACTATGTCTAAATAAATATTTTGTATATTTGTAAAAAATTAAAAATTAACCGAAAGCTCATTTCAGTAAAATGAGAAGGTGTACTTCACTTCTATAGAAATTTTAAATACATAGATTTTGAGAAAAGGTACATTCGAAGTGGCCAATTTATCATTTTTGGACTTAGGGTTCCAATTCCCTTTAAACTCGTAGTTTACCGTCTATCATAATTTTTTACGACTGAAATATTTGATAGTAAATAAAATCCAACTTAAAATTTCAAGGTGTTGATCTGAAACTCTGACATCAAGCCTATTTTTTAAAAATGCTGCTGTTATATGAAAATAGATTCATATCAGATTTCATACAAGATGCTTCAAAGCTCTTAGTAGGCAGTGTCAGGAGTTATAGAACACACCTAGATAAGCAAAAAAATCACAAAACAATGTATAGTTGGATAGAAAAGCTTCAAAGCAGTGCTGAAGGTTTCCTAGTGAGCCTAATATGAAGGTTGTCATACAAGTCGTCGTCATTTCCACAGTTAATTGCAACATAGATGGCTATTTTCTCAAAATCAGATACGGCGTTTATGTATTATATGCTGATTGCTGCTGATGCAAGGTAAGGGCAAAAATGTACCACGAGGACTGTCGGATCAAAAACATTAAATGTTCTAAACGATGACATCATATCTCCATTATACAGGTTCGCGTTTCAATCAAATAAGGGAAAAATGTGTATGCAATGAGTGAGAATGTTGATCAAGGAAGAAAATTTAATGACGGTCAGAAATAGAGAGAAAAATAGATATTCAGGACAGTCGCATCAAGTAGCCATCTCGGTCATCCTTCTTTCAGGTCTAAAATTTTCTTTTAGGCTCAAAAGAAGGGCTTCAGTTGCAAAAATAGCCTCGTCTCATTTTTAATGACAGCTATGTTGTTCCTGATGAGGAAGATGCAAGGGCATATTAAAAATTTTTGGGGGTTACGCCAATTTATGCTGATAACTTCGTTGACATGGAATCAATACTGGCTGCCTGTCTCACTTTCGAACAGGTCCCATTATCAGTTCTGTAAATCTTGTTCCTTAAATATGAGTACATCAATTTTCTTTCGTTTCTTCTCATTCATTATTATGTTTCATCATTCTAGGCGACCTGGATTTGAAAATCTAGGACGCCTCTACAGTTTCCCCACTTGAGCTTTGATCATACCTTCTATGTGATCAGTACTACTCCATATCGCTCTATCTCCCATTAAATTTCGTCTAAAATTTCAGAAACAACCTATATAAGGGATATTTAAGGGCTTCTGTGTGTAATTTTAGCGTTGTTTGAAGATGTCTCAAAAGAACTATTGAGATCATTATTTTGACGATGATCTCATATTTATTTGTGAAAGTCGCTTCCAGATTTTGATGGAAAGCTTCTGAAGTTTATAAACCTATTTCAAAATAAGGAATTAAATCATATAGCCATAAATATTATGCTAATGTGATAGAATAAAATACGAGTTGAACGATTCGGCAATTCAAGATTCACTCGGGGTGCAACGTGAGATTTTTTAATTGTAAAAAGTAATTAAATATTACGCTCAGTCTGATTGTTAAAAAATTCTATAAACGCATCACATCACATTATAGAAAGATTTTATTCAAAATATATTAATAAATTTCAATACATAGCAGCGTAAATATATTAGGTACAAGAGTTTGTTGGTTTTAATTGCTTTTAATCTCACAGTGGGCTTCCTTGAAACTTTTTATGACAGTGTCTTGAAAGCCTTAAAATGAATAGGTTTTTCCAGATTTCTTCTGTCATAGTGACACTCTCATACATACGTTTTACCTCCTCATGCAAATTGCTCGTTTTCTTTTATGTATTTCGTTTAGGTTTCAGCTGCATATTTTGAGTATTGCAATTTTATTCAGCACGCTTAATTCATAATTTGAAAAAGATTACTTCACTACGGAATATTGTAGTTTATTTTTCAAATATTTTTCTTTGTTTTATGAATATTTCATTAATTTATAAAAAACGGCGTTGACAAAATAATCATTCAATATAGTACATGTACATGTTAAGTTCATTGTACATGTATAGGATTATCTGATATAGAGAAAATATGAACTTGTGTTAATAATTCATCGGTATTGGTTCTATTTGGAGATAGCCAAAATAAAAATAAGTTTTTTTAGTTTTACAACTTAGCTTTTTAAAATAATTTAATTTATCTTTTAAATTAAATATTTGGTAATCTATCTTTTATCTTTGTACATTTTTGATTAATTTCGGCAATATATATAAAGAAAAGATTTGAGCATATATATACTTCCGTTTTCACTGTTTGTTTACTTGAGTCCTGAGAGCTTTTATATCAATGATGAAAAGATCTGCCATCAACATCGCTAAAATTTAATGGACCAAATCATCAGAAATTGACTTGATAATGAAAAAAGATATTATCACTACAACGTAATTAATAAGTATCAGCTGTACACTATCTATATTCATGAATTCTAATTCTATATACCGTGGCTCCGAAAAGTTTTCGTACACTTACTATTTTCAATGAAATAAGGTTGTATTCATTAATTAAAATTAATATTTCAGAATACGTATTTAATAAGAAGATCTATAATCTATTCTTAACAAAACTACATGAAATATTTTAAAAACATAGTTAAACTTTATTTTTAAGAAATCAATAATCAAAAAGTAACAAAAACTTTATCTTACAATAGTCTTCGTACACTGAAATATTTTTAGATAAATTCATAATTTAAATTATCGTCTGTTGCTTTATTTTTATCTTTGCATTGTTGTGGCATTTAAAAAATTGTTTGGTTTTAATTTTTGCTTGCTTACACCGTAATATTCTATTAATTATTTAAAAATGGATCGTAGTCATAAAGAAGCAACAGTCAGTATTCGAAAATTGATTATTTTTCATCAGTTTGGAATATCGTTAAATTAGTTCATTTCTCCCATTCTACATTGCAGCATGTGCTAAAACTCTTTAAAAAAGAAAATTGGATCGAAAACAAGATAAGAAAAGGTTGACCGGCAAAGTTAACAAAACGTGATCAGAGATTTACAATTAGAAAAATTGTGAAAAATCTACGTTTGAGTGCTTTAAAAGTTTCTGCAAAATTTAATGAAACATTTTCTACTTCAATTTCACCTGAAACCGTTCGACGAGTTCTCAGAGCAGCTGGATTAAATGGGCGTTTTGCCCGTAGAAAATTTTTTGTTAGTGCGAAAAACAGAAAGCTTAGGCTTTACTTCGCAAAATCAATGTTAAATAAACCCGAAACGCATTGGAATAATGTCTTATTTGCAGATGGAAGCAAATTTAGCATTTTTGGTTCAAATGGACGTATAATGGTATGGAGAAGAAAAAATGAAGAACTTAATCCCAAGAACTTAGTTGGAACAATTAAGTATGGCGGTGGAGGTGTCCTTGCGTGGGGGTGCGTGTCAGCATCAGGACTAGGTAATTTGGTATTTATTGATGGCACAAAGAATGATACTCTTTGTTTAAATATTTTAAGAGCCAATTTGAAATTATCAACCCAAAATTTGGGTTTTGGAAACAACTTTGTTTTTTTATCAAGATAACGATCCTAAGCACACGGCTCTCAACATTCGCTTTCGGTGTCTCTATAATTGTTCATAATTTATTACTGAAAACACCACCTCATTCGCAAGATTTAAACACAATAGTACATATCTGGAGAGAACTGGAGGTTAGAGTATGAAAACACGACATTAAAACAAAAAGCGAACTAAAAAGAGTAATGATGGAAGAATGGATGAACATTGATGCAGAAATTACAAAAAAACAAGTGAAATCTATTCCCAAACGTTTAAAAGCTGTTGTGAATGCTAAAGGATATCCTACTAAATAATAATTTAACGAAAAATTAGAATATTTACTAATATGTAGAGATTTTTTTAAGTGTACGAAGACTTTTGTGAGATAAAGTTTTTGTTACTTTTTGATTATTGATTTCCTAAAAATAGAGTTTTACTATGTTTTTAAAATATTTTATGTAGTTTTGTTAAGAATAGATTATAGATCTTATTATTAAATACCTATTCTGAAATATTAATTTTAATTAATGGATAGAGCCCTTTTCATTAAAAATCGTAAGTGTACGAACACTTTTGGGAGCCACTGTATATTCACAAAGCCGGTTCAGCATTTATTGAATTCTAATAAATTAATATTTATCAAGATCTAAACTATTCACCTACTAATGTGAAAATTAATAACTGACTAAGTCATTAAGATAACTAACTCTGCTAATTTAGCTTTAATCCGAGAGGCATCAATAACTAGTATAACATAAATATTTATGAAAGGTCATTTATAGCTATCGGTTTATAGTAAATGTTTACGCTAATAGTAGTCATTATAATACTTGGCTTTCGAACTGCACATTTACGAAGTTGACAATGATTAGTACTGGAAGGAATCAACTGAACACTCTTTGAATCATATAAAATGGAACGAGTCTTCCTTTTGGAAGAGGAATTAAACATAAAGCCTGTTTTCATAAAAAAAAAAATAAGTTTGTACCATGATCTTGCACTCGGATATTCTCTTAACGATGTCGGTTTTGAACTTTTGCTATGATGCAAGAAATAAATATACATATTTATGACATACTACAGTTTGAATATTTGCACACTATAGATAAAATAAGTTTTGTTGCGATAAAGAGATGGAATTATATTAAAACCATTTTAATCGTCAGACACTTTTATAGTTTTTAACCTTTCATCGAAAGTGACCATTTAGTTATTTATTTAGAAAGTATTTGATAATAAAATATTTGTTTCATAAGACTACTGAGTAGTATTAATTCTGCTTTCAGAAAATTATTATGTCAAGTAATGTAACTCGTTCTTTCCGATATTGAATTAATTTAAATAAAAAAATTAAATGATTCTATAAAAAGTGAATAACATCCGGTTATCCCTTTTCATCAGAAACTAAAAAAGAATAAAAAATTCCATTATTGGCAAAGAGAATCTAAAATAATTCGGAAGTGTCTCGTGGAGTCATTACAAAATATTAGTTAAATAGCTAACAGTAGTAAATATAATATAATAATAAAAAAACTGCCGATATTTATTGCATTTTTCCTGGATAAAAATATCTTGCCCTTTCGATATGTAAGAACAAAAATTGTCATTTCAAAGCTATTCCAGTTAAAGAAAAACAAATCGAACTCTAAGTTTCTAGATATCTAGTGATCAAAGGTATTAAGAAAGGGACAGAACTGCTCTGTTTATATTTGAACTGATGCCTTTAAGCATTTTTCATTGTTTATTTGCTTTCTTCATGTCGATCGGTATTTGGAGATTTATCAAAACCCAAACCATTCCTAATAGTATGGAATTTTCCAATAACTCTTTTCCATTTTCATGATATCTAAGTAGCTCAATTTATTTTCTCTTGAACTGTTTATTGGGTATCGTGATTTTATGTTTGTTTTCCTCTTCGTGGATATTAAAAAGAACTGAAAGCGGTTTCTGATATGAAAGTTTTGAACAGGAAGTCAAACTGGTATTGTAAATACGTGTTCAAACATTAAAGAGAAGAATGGAAAGATATTTGGATTGCTGAAAAAATATACGACTTACTTATTTTAAAACAACGATGATGAAATTAAACTGGAAATGGCGCCAGGGGCGTTTGGTGTCTTTGCTATTCTAACCCGAACTGAAATTCCACCTTTACATGAATTTTTAATATATCTTCTAAATGTTATGTGCTCAATCTTAGTGGTTAAAATTTATTGAGGGATACATTAATTATCAGTCTATTAAAGTATTTTTAATTTAGCATGGTATATTATAATTTTATTTCGGCTGAAATTAACTGTATTTTAATGAGTTTCGAAATTAAAATGGAAAACTCTCTTAGTTCGAACGATTTAAAGCAATTTTCACGTAAGTTTACTTCCTACCAGGGCAGTATAGCCAGAGCAAAAATATTTCAGCAATGAATATCGGGTAAAACACTAGAATACATGATAAATTATTAATCATATTTATTCAAAAACCACTAGCAGTAAAAGAATGTAATTCGGAGTTTGAATCTACATCTTAGAGAAAACCACTTGCATTCCCCAGTTTAACGTTAAATGTGATGCTAAACTTCATTGCTGCAATTGTTGATGAATAACCTAAATGAAAATTATAGTTAGATTTGTATCCATTTCATTATTTAAATCTAAGATAAAATGCTTTTACAAAACATAACTACGCATAATTATAAGTTATTACAGCATAATGTTTCAAATAATGCAGCGTCAAAGCAGGTTCTTGAAAATCGAAGTTCTTTCTTCTGAAGTTGTAACTTTCTGTTTGTAAGTAAGGAATGGTCAAAAGAAATATTTCATTATGAGCACAAGATAATGATGGAATTTTTTCAAAATTAGGACTTATGGAGTGTATAATTTACTTACAAAGGTGTTATGTTTCGATCAATTGAATTGGTATACATTAATTATCTAAGTGGATCGTGATGAACATTTCATACTGAAATGCTTTTCCCTTACTTCCCATTTGCCTTTTTTAAATTTAATCTTAATGATTGGATATATTAATAATCCAAAACAGCAAAAAGCATTTCATCTTTAAACTCTAGTATGCAAAAAGTGTGAATTGCACTACATACTTTGCATGAGCTAAAACATTAGAAATTTTGATTTAAAGCAGTAAATTGTCCCGAAACATATTGTTAACTCTGGAGTATTCAGACCAAAATTCTGTTCTTAGGTGATGATAATGTAGAATCGTTGTTTAGGTAGAATAAAATGTTTAAATTAATAAGAATAATCATTTATCCTGCTTTAAATTATTTAACTAACCTATATTATCTCAGCAATGTGGTGTCATACCAATATGCTTAAAATTACAAAATAGAAATTACAGATGATTTCTAAGAATTTTATTATTTCAAGTTATATGCAACATTCAAATGCTTTTCCAGTAAATACGCAGTCTTTCGTAGAAATATGTATCATTGACTCTACAGAAAAAAATGATATAATCGAATTTCTCTCCGATTTCAAATTCATTATATAATTCTTTTACAGATACTCTACATAAAATAAAAGTTATTTACCATACACTTTAAAAAGCAGCCGTTGGAAATGCAAATATAAAAGTAGTAGAAATTCCATACCTGCGCATTTTATTCTGAAAGGATATCATTTTTATATTAAATCGAAAATTCAAGTTTTCAGCTCACTGAATTCGTTTACTAATACTAAAAATAAAACAAAAGCTTTTAAAGAATCCGAAACACAGTGAACTGTGTTTCGGAATATCACCCATGAAAAATATTTACGCCATGTTTATTTAAATCCATTTCCAAACGGAACTTGATCAACAAAGTAACAAAATATACATTTCTAGATGTTCACAATACACATACTGAAATATACATTTCACATATTCACAAAGCAACAGAAAAGAACGATTTCAGACATGCAAGGCGTGCGTTTGCAATAAATGAATAAGAAATTTATGAAAACAGTACTATGAAAAATATGCCGTTTCTTGGAATACACCCACGAGATTTAAAGACAGTTTAAAATTTCAATACAAACAGAAAAAAATGTTCGGAGAAATAGCATCTTTCTAAAAGCGGCTGACAGGATGGGTGTATTCATCAGTGATGATTTCAGACCGTCAGACCCCAAAAGCAGAATTAATGCGGACCATATTTTACAATCGAATGTAGCGCTTGCTCTGCATCGGGACAATTGAGGCTGTCCGTGTCTTTTTCCACGGCATTTTGTCATCTGGAATTGCCTAAAAAGATTCATAGTTTTTCCCCTCATTTTGTTAGAAAGGGACCATTCACCGATTTCGCTATTGGGTTCGAATTTTCAAATTTTACTCATTGTTGATTGATTGTTCCAGTCGTCAATATCTTATTTTCTATCCATTTCTGCGTATGGACGCTATGAAGATAAATTAGTATGAGTTTTTTTTTCAAAGTACCTAGAATTTTGAAATCTTCAATCCCTTCGATAAAGATATACAGTTCTATTTTCTTTCAAAAATAAACTTTACAAAATATAATTTTTTTAATGCTAATCACCCTCTGTAGAGTACCACTTATGAAATGAAAAAAAGCACGCATTGTTAAATTTTCGAACACTAAGTTTAAAGAAGATCAGAACCTAATTTTCAGAAGCCTCGAGATTTCAAAAAATCTCCTCATTTAACCCATTTTGAGCTGAAATAAAATACAGGGTGATTATAAAGTTGCACTTTCAAATCGCTTCAAAAAAGAACCACTGGTCAGAATGACCTGATATGTTATCTGAGTATACTACACGCATTTTTTTGGGGAAAATTTACTTCAAATATTTCAGGAAATGTAAGTCTTGTAATAACTGAAGCAGTTTCTCTTTCTAATGCTGGATAAATAAAGCAATTTACATACTAATTAAGTTTCCTTCAAATAAAAATTTCATATAGAATACAGAAAACAATTTATCATAACCAAAACATTCTTAAAAAAACAGTTTATAAAAATATATCTGTAAAATTTTGTATTTATTTGAATAAATACGATATATAATAAATAGGTACAAGTAAAAGATGTTATAGGGGAAAGTGGGGTAAGAATGGATACCTAAGACTCCAAGGCCTGTTGGATCTAAACTATTCGACATAGATGTTGTCAAATTTTATTAAAATATTCATTGTTTACAGGAGCACAATACATCTTTCAAAAACAAATCATATTTTTACTACTTTCTTCACCAATGATATTTTTTTAAAAATCATACCACATGGTTTTATCCCCCTAGTGGGATAAAACCGGGTACAGATGTTATCTTTATGGTAAATTTGGAAAACTCGACTTTCAGTGGAAAAGTAGCAGACAGTTTTATTTTGTATGACAATTTAAGAATATTAGTTACAAAATTCCCATGTAAAGCAGTTGTCTTCTCCCTTCGCGCCACTGCAACTTTCGTAAGACCATCTAAGGCAGTTTCTAGATTGGAATAACCTATATTATTTATTTAAATTAGAAACTACATCTTTAAAATATAAACACTCAACGTCTAATGTGTTTTTATAATCTTCATTGGAGGAATCATCATTACTGACTATCCCGGTCCTACGCCACTTGGAGTACTCGGTTTTATCACGACTGCAGAGGTTATAGGAAACAAAATAGAATCGTGCAACTATTGAGGTAAATCTTTATTGTTTTTTAGGGTATAAATCCTTAAGCTGTGCTAAATATAGTTTTAATAACTGTAATGATTATTAAATAAGGATGGTTTAAAATCGAACTAACATTAGAGGGTTGACGTCTTAAAACAAACAAACCTTCATAGACGCAGTGAATTTAATAGCAGCATCACGCCACTATGATTGTTCCTTTTTTATGATAGTTAGAGTGTAATCCAGTATCTGTCCACTAGGAAGGAGAACTAATAGCGCCAGAATCAAGGATACCCAGGTTTTATAACACTCTCCCCTATATTTTCTTCTTCGTTTATTGAATAGAGAACAGTAGTAATTAGAAGTAAATGATGTTTGTTTTCACTTCTTGTTAAATAATTCTGAGGCTGGAAATTTAAGTTCTAGGATTTTGTAAAATTGTAGTGAAGGAAATGGAATTAATTTATTGTTTATTTTCCTAAGATAGATGTTTATCTTATAAGCATTCTATCTTGAACACTTTAAAACTGCTTTGTTCCAAAATGATAAATCACTTACTGGGAACAGCCAGACGTACAAATTCTTAAAGAAGGTGAGAAATGAGCAAAATCTTTGAGAATTTGGAAGGAACAGCTTAAAATTTCATATAACTTGCCTTTTAGTTAACAGGGGAAAATATAGTTAGAGAACGATAAATGGTTTATTTTTTGTTGAACAATTGGCACGTTTCCCTGTTCCAAATGCAACCATCCTTTTCATCTGAAGCACCACTTTGAATTTGTAATCGAGTTAGAATTTGAAGGACAAACTTTTAAATATATGAATCGAACATCCGTTAGCAAGAAAAAAGTAGAATTTTTCCAAATGATGATTAAGAGTGAAAAATATTTATTGTAAACCATTATTTAGTAAACAACTATTTCTGTTAACCTAGAGGCCATTTATATTAAATTAATATGTAGTATTCTAAATTCGTAGCAAATCATACATATAATGTATCTTAAATAATGCAAGTCTACATTTTGCTATTTGCTTCAACAAATCTATAGATATGTATAATTTTACTAAAAAATAGAAATTAATTTCAACGCTAAAATGATCCGAAACTCTAAAAATTATAAATTAAAAAGAAGTGAAAAGAATAATAAATCTCAACATTTCTATTGCAAACATATTTTATAACAAAAATTAAATAATTTTTACACATTAATAGCTACGGAATAGAAATATAATACTTCAGGAATCTTCGCTGCTCACTAGCATTTCACTTGCATGGCAAAAAATTTATTAAGTTAAGATTGTTAACCCATTCAGTGCTGAAATTGCGTTAATGCAAAGGTCAAAATAAATACTGATAAAAAATTATATACTTAACAAATTTTATGTTAATAGCAGTTTTGAGTAGGGATATGGAGAATATTTCAGTAAAAAATATTTGCCTTTAACGATAATTTTATTTTTAAAAACGAGTTGCGTACTTGATGCATTTTGTAACGAAAATTTTTGATCTGGACTTTCCGGAGTAAAAATACAACTACAGGAACGTGAGTGTTAGAGGTGATCTATTTTTCAAGGTCACTGCTTATCACAAAATTCCAAAAGTCAGTTGTTTGTGGTTTTCTAGAGCGGGTTGAAAAAACAGGTGTTGTTCTCACGCAACGTCAGCGAGAAGGGAGTACTTCAGCCATATACTCTCACCGTGAGGTACTGTGCTAATTTTTTTCCTTCGGTAAGCAAAGAAATACCTAAAACGAAATATTTTACATTGAGAGATGCTCTCCAAAGAAATTTTGAGGACGATAAAAAGAATTAAATCGATTTTCTTGCTATTTCTCCAGAAAGACAAAAATTGGTGGCGAAGAAGAAGTGATAATACAGGGTGATTATAATTCAAGTTGCACTTTCAGAAGTCTGTAAAAAAAAAGAAACACTGGTCAGAATGATCTTCTTATATTTCATCTGAATACACGTGAAGCAATGGGAATTTGTTTTGCGAATGAAAAAAGTTCAAATTTGACACATAGATGCCGCTGAACTCGTGATAAGATGCTATAAAACAATTGCTTTAAAAGATATGCTAATTTTAAGATGCTAATTAAAAGACTCGACATGCGCACAGCACATTACACTTGTGATAAAAAGGCGGGAAACATGCAGTTCCTGTTATTCTGCGTCTGAGAAGGTAGTCATGATTCTATCATTTATGAATCGGGCTCTGCTTGTGAAGCCTTTTTACAAGAAAGGTGACTGTGTGGCAATTACAATGAAGAAGTTCCGGACATTAAAGGGTTTAAGAAGCGGCTCTGGGCCGATGACTGCATTCGGTCTGAAGAAGACAATTGATAAATTCGAAGAGTCGGGTTCATTTGACGTGAAATGTGGCAGAGGGAGGAAAGCAATTACTTCAATGTCAGTGGAGCATGTGGCTAGAGAATTGCAGGAAGCGTCAAGGAGTGCTTTTGGAACGTGCAGTGCACGGGGAATTTCCCGAACTTTAGACATGCCTGTCAGCACGGTTCGTAAAATTTTACAAAACATCCTGCAATGCCATCCATTTAAAATTACGCATGTTCAGAAGTTTATTCCTGCTGACTTGCCAAAACTAAAAGCTTTTGCCCTGCAATTTCTTGATCGAATGGAAGTGGACAATGCATGGCCATGGATCATTTTGTGGACAGACGAAGCCCATTTCCATCTCCAAGGTCCCACAAATTCCCACTCAAAATTGCAGAATATTGACATTGCCTCTTCATTCTCAACAGGTTACGGTGTGGCGCGGGTTTACGGCAGCATTTATCGTTGGTCCTTTCTTTTTTCAAGGATATTGGTCCTTCGGGTCCTGTAACCTGTATAGTCAGTGTGACACGTTATGAATCTCTTTTGTGCAACCAGCACATTCCAGTACTGCAATAGCGCGGGTGTGTGCATAGCACAATTTTTATTCAAGATGGCGCTCCTCCGCACATTGCAACACCAGTGAAGCAGCTGTTGAATCTGCATTTTGGAAATGACAGACTTATCAGTCGCTATTTCCCAACAGCCTAATCACCACGATCACCTGACCTTCAATTTCCACTTGTGGACCTTACCTTAAGATGTTGTGTATGGTGGTCCGATTGCGTATTTAGCTGAGTTTAAAAACCGCATTACGCAATACATTCACAATATCACCACTGAAACACTCCGTTCTGTTGTGGAACATGCTGTTTTGAGCTTTTAGCTAATAGGAGAAAACAGTGGACAGCTTGTTCACCATTTCTTAAGCAAGTAGAAGACGACTTCCTTTCCTTGATGGTTTCACACTTTTTGCTTTTTCTACGGTTTTTGTCCTAGGGACATTTGAAAACCATTTTTTTCCTGTCCGCTGTGGCACCATCTTGTCGTGGGGAATGGGCTTTGAAAAAAAGAGTGCCACAACAACATGTCACGCCTTTTAACTATCCTCTCAAAATTAGCATTAGCCATAAAAACAGCTTCTCTTAGCTCAAAATTTCTCAATAAAAGACAAAGGGGATCTGTACATCACAAAGCATTATTTTAAAAGAAAAAGAAATACCAACCACAAACACAAAAACGCTAATAATATTGATTTAAAATATTAGCCATCTGGCTTTTAAAAGTAGCCTTCATAAAAATAAACTTACCCCATGCCCAGAATAGAGAAAAAGGAGAAAAAAATGTCCCCACGCTACCGCAATCCCACGATAACTTTTTTTAAAAAAAGGAATCAGCAAATTTTTTAAAAGAAACACTAGTGCCATTGCGCCATCAATATTCGAGGAAACAAAACAGATGGCTTAAAAACATGAATTTTTAGGGAATGGAAAATTGATTCTAAGTATTATAAATTTCAATGTTTACTGAAGTGATTACTTCAGAAAATAGCATTTATCAACCATTTTATTGAGAATTTTGCGTGCAATGCTCCACTTAAAGTCAGTATCCTACGTCGCAAAGGAGTGAAAGGCATAAGGCCAGTTATTACTCGTTTTAAAGAAACTTCCTGTTCTATCCGCTTAAATAGATTTAGAAGAATTTTAAATTTAGAAAATATTTCTAAATTATAGGTTTAGAAATTTTTTACTTGATTTGCATGTATATTTTTAGGATTTTGTTTCAAAATTGAAAAAATTCTTTTATAAATTACTTTTGCATTCGTTTTGATACTATTATTTCAAGTTATTTAATTTCTATAAAAATAATGACAAAGTAAATTGATCGTACAATACAGTCGTAAACAATATGCTAACAATCGGCTGAATATAGAATGCGTGCGCATTATACTGAAACAGCACTTAATCGGAAGTTCCATCATTTTTTTAGCATTTTACGAAATATCAGGAATAATTTATATATTGAAAAACTTTAATACTACTACAGCAATTACTTATGAAATGCTATTATAAGAAAATACGGTTTTAGCAAATACATCAATGAGAAACAATAGAGAAATAAGCATATCAATACTTCCTAAGAAACCCTTTCTAAATGGATTTTAATTAAATGCAATCATTGAATCGTTAAAAAATAAAATTTCTTTTAAACTTCAAAATTATGATGCATCGAGGTATAACTTTTACGGAGTTCAGGTGGGTTCTTAAAAATGAAAAATTCCATGCTATTTTAGGGAGGCAAACATCTCTTTATAAAATAATTTCAGCAGGTAATTGAGTAATTTAAAAGAAAAATGTTTGTTCTATTTTTTCACCGCTATTTAAACAGGCATTTTACTGCCGAGCGGAGAGATGTAAATTAATCTTCTCGGAGAAACCTAACGCATAAAACGCGATTATGTCAAAAACAAATTTGTTTTGCCTTCGGTGGAATATCATTTATTCTTATCAGTGTTTTCATAGCTGTGGATAAATGCAGTGAAATATCTTAAACTCAAAAATAAAAAGAAAGAGAAGAAAGAAATGTAAAGAAAACTAGATAAGTAAACTTGAAAATTGAGACTTGTATTCTTTCACGAAATTTATCTTTTTTTCCTTTCTGGATCCCATCAAATTCCATATACATCATTAGATGAAAAGCCAAATTAAAATAAAATACTTTGAATATATTTTCATTCGTTCAAAGGTCTCATAATATTTAATATCTATTTTTCAATAATTTAGCAAAACTGAATATAATATTTTATTAGAATTTACACTCGAGTTCATATTTATGGTAAATGAAGTTTTCATTAACTTTAAATTTCTAAACATTATTCAGAAGAGAGATAAAAGAATAATAATAATAAAAATAACTCAAGCCTTTTACTTTTTTAGTAAATAATATTCTACTGTTTCTGATGTAAAAATAAAGAAACTGCGTTAAAATTAAAAATGTGTGAAATGTAAAGAAGCCTGGAAAATTTACGGTAACTTTTTAAAAATGTAGTGATGCATTCTACGTAACTTTTCTTCAATATTTTTTATATTTTCTTTTCTTTCAAATCATTTTCTTTTATGAAATAGGGCGAATTTCGACTAAAGTGATTTGTAATTTAAAAACATTTCTCTTAAAATTATGGTCTGGATTCTTAAAATGTAAGTTTTCCGGCATTTTTTTGCTTAGCAATTCAGTATAACATTACGTTCGATATTTTACGTGTTCGCCAATTCGGAAGAAATATAGTTCTATGTTATTTTATTTTATAAATATTATTTAAAATCACGACAAAAGAATTCCTTAGCTACCATTTACATTTGTTTCAAGCTAAATTTTATTATACATGACAAAAATATTAAATTATTAAGTACAAAGCATTCATTACCAATCTATTTCGATATTATTTTTTATGGTACTTCAAGATTAAATTTTAATAATCTTTCGGTTAAATAAGATAAATTATTACAATTATATAATACTACAATTATGTTATAGTATTATATAATTATAATAATTATAATATATATATATATATAATACTATAATATAATATTATAACTATATTATATAATACATATAATTTTACTTTAACTAAAATATAATCCTTCAATAGCAATGCGAAAAAATGAACGCAAAAGTTTAAAATAATTTTTCTGGTTACAATAAAATGCATGGTTTGAATAAAAGCATGGGCTTTTTTCTTTTAAGCCTCTCCACGAAGATCAAAGATAAATTTAAGAATGATAAAATTAAAATAAGGTGATATTAGTAATATTAAAATTTCTAGATTGTTTACTTATGCCCGTCAAACACATTGCGCCCGAACTTGCCGTTGAGAATACTGCGCCCGACGGAGGGTTAACATATATTTTAACTCAAAATGTCTTTTGTTCATATTTTGAAAGCTTATTGACCTAGAATGATGAAATTTGGAGTTTTCGACGGTTTTAGGAATTGTTTTGGTTTCTTTTGAATTATTATCTTGTCTATTGTAAAGTTTTTAGATCTCTTGTGTGCTTCTGCGCTTTTGTTCAGTTTTTGATATGCTTATTGTCTCTCGATTTTTGTTTGTAACTATTTGGTTTTAAATGGTATCGATTGTAATTTGGTTATCTTTTGTATGTGTTTTGTGATTTTAATGTTTAAATTTTTGCGTCTTTGCTCTTTGGGTTTTTGCGTTTTGTGTTTTTGCTCTTAATCTTTGTGTTTTGCGTTTTTAATGTTAAGCTTTTTGTGTTTTTGCCCTTTGGGTTTTTGCGTTTTGTGTTTTTGCTCTTTATCTTTTTGTGTCTTGTGTTTTTAATATTAAGTTTTTTGGGTTTTGCTCTTTTGCGTTTTGCTCTTTATCTTTCTGTGCTTTGTGTTTTTGCTCTATCTTTTTTTTGAGTTCACTGTTGTAAGCGATATTTTTAAATTGTTCTACTCACTCCTTGGGGTTCTTTGTAAAATCTTTTTTAATGCAGTTCATTTCTTTTGCTTTATGTTTCCCTTCTGGCCTGTGGAAGGCCTTACAACCTTTTGGGTAGGCTAGGCCGGAGCGGGTTTTAAGTAAGTAAGTAAGTATTCGAGTAGAACTTTTGAAGCAGTTTAGAAATTTGTAGCCAAAAGTAACTGTTGCTGTGGAAAATTTGATCAAATATTTTGTTTATATAGCCGCGTCAAAATTTTTTAATCTAAAAATTATCTTATTGCGAAACATGTCTGAATAATTCTTATGCATTTATTTTCATGTCATTATATTTTAATGACTGAGCAAAGAGATACAGAATAATTTTAACTAGCAGAAAGCAAAAAAAAAAATCAATTTCGAATATACAAGTAAGAAATCTTTCGTGTGAATAAGTGAGCATAATTTAAAAATCACAAAATATTAGTTTAATGGTTGACATTTGAAAAAAGTAGGTGACTTAAGCTCAAATAACTCTTGCTCCTCATGAGTAATAAATTATTTAAGACTTACTTTCAAAATAAACAATAAGTTCCATACCAGTACGAGAAAATTGAAGCCAGTAAAAAAAGACAAGCAAAATCGCAATAAAAACTAACTGGTGTTAAAGTAAAATTTCTTATCTATAAATGTTGATATGGTGATCTAAGAAGCACATCACTAATTTAAAAATAAACGAATAAAAATGCCAAATGTGCAGAAAATGAAGAATTTAATTATTCTGAAAACGTTTGTAAGAAAAGAATAATGTATATCAATATAGGAAAAAATCTTTGTAACAACGAATTAAAAGTTCTGATTCAATTTAGTCTTATTCATTTCCTATAATCGTAATAAAAACTGTACACTAGGTATCAGGAGAATCAATGCCTAAACAAAGTTTTGAGACAGAGTTTCATTGCGATATGTAGGAAGAAGTGTCTACGAACTGGATTTATATTTTTACGATGTACCTTCTTCTAGTAAAACATATGCGAAGAACAATTCTTACAATAAAACCAAGTCTTCGCTGGTTTTAAAAATACTTACTGTTTCCTTTTATTGGTTTTTAGAATATTTTCAATTTAAAAGGAAAGCGATTCCCCTATTTTGTGATTTTTTTAATAATTCATATTTTTTAATATTTTTCTTTCAAAAGTTGCAATCTGATGATTTTAAATGAATAAACAAATTAATGGAATTGCAGAAAAATCAGCAAGAAAAAAATGTTAATTTCAGTCAGCTTATATCTTAAGTTGAGAGAAGTGTTTCGATTATAGCAGAGTTTAAATAAACACTTCGTGATTTTAGGCAGAATATTGCTTTGTCTTAGGTCTGAATAAAGTTAGAATTATGAACCTAATTTTATGCACATTTTGTATATGAATTATAAAAGTTAATTCCCTTACAATATACACTTTAAGTACTTTATACCACGATTTCGGTGATGTAATTTTCTAATTCTTTTTCATATGTTCTAGTTTATAGAAGTTGGAGGAATATTAAAATGTGTCTAAGCATTCCTATCTTGTTCAATGCTATATTAAAAATTCTTTGAGTACTAAACATTTAGTAATCTCAGCAAATTCATGTTATTCGAAATAGCATTCTTTTCTCTCACAGTTGTGCGAAAGCCGTGTTTCAAAGTAATAAGGGGTACTGACACTGTAGAAGGAGAGAATAAACTAATAATGAATGTCACCCTTCGTTGAAAGCGCCATGTTTTAAGAGTTGTTTCTTAAAAATAATCGGAGTAAATGCAAAGTAAGTTAATCAAGAAATAATAAAATAATTATGTTTGTATTTGAAACTCAATCATAGTTTACATTTTTTACGCAAAAAATTAAATATTATTAAAAATACATTTTTCTCTTTTATTTAGCAGAAGAAATTCTAAACCAAAACGTTTAAAAAAACTGCCGTTCTCAAAGAAACATTATATACGATTTTATGTTATGTAGAGACGCTTTATAGATTTAAATGCTAATCAAATACTTCTAAAAAGAAAAGAAATTGTTATAATACATATAAAGATATCATTTTAATAATTTTAAGAGATCATTTTAATAAATAAATAAATTTGCACTTATTTAAGGTTATTTTTAGCGCATTCGTATATAGACGTATTCTATTTCTATTTACCTATTCGTATTTCAAAAAAGTAACTTTTTTATATTACTTTGAAGACTTAAAAATTTACTTCTACCCCATTCATACAATATTTTTACTTGAGCTTCATATTATTATTAAATCAATATTAAAGTATATATATTAAATATTATACTATTATTTTCATGTCCCTTTTCTATATAATTTTATATATTTTCATATGTAGAGATTCAGTACCTTTGATTAAAATTCATTACTGCAAATCATCTTTTCCAGTACTGCGTCATTAAAATGTGTATTAGAGGAACAAGCACCAAAAGCACATAGATTAAAATGTTTTTTTTTCTATAATTTGAGCTAGAACTAGGAGTCAAACAATCTCAGCTGAAATGCATTCTTTACACCCAGATATGACGAATGCATTAGCTATATCTATACCTTTTAAGACTGTAACATTTCCTATTTTATCTGTTGATAATATAGGAAATGCAACTGCTGAGAAAAATGAAGAAGCTATTTTTTTTTACTTTTACTTACGTTATCTTTCTTGCTGTGTTGCATCCAGCCGTCAACCATCTTTGTTGATTTTCTTCCCTTTCAAGGAAATGCTTCGAGTTTTCATTAGAAACATGGATATTTGAGCTTTTAAAACCGTTATCTGTTTTATTCATTTCTGTTTGACATACGAATGGAATAAATATTGAAAACAACTGAAATAAATAAACTTTATATATTCCTTTTCAATTTCTGTCCAAAAGCAAGTAAAAAGTTATTCTTTTTGCAGAACGCCGAAACAGCAACCTCTGGAGTCAAAGTGCCGAGATTAGAAGTAAAGTCTTTTGCATTTTAAAGGAGAATGAGGATAAATAAAGGCTGCTACCAAAAATCAAAGTTAAATAAAATGAAGAGATTCAGAACGATTTTATTTGAAAACTAATTGGTCGTTCTATTTTAATGCATCAAGTCCTTCTAGCTTCTGAAAATTGTTTTGTCATTATCGAATTATATTACTTTTTTTCTACATGAAAGGATCAAAGTTTAACTTGATAATTCTTACATACGCAGGGTCATGGAAGCAATATATCGTTTTGATGCCAATGTATCTGGAATTTTCCAATATTTTTAAGCCTTAAATTCTTTTTCATCAATACAATTTAGGAATCAAAATCTCAATAAGCTGCATAATTTACAATATTTCGTAAGCTAAATTTAACTTCCGTTTTGAAGAATAAAAAAAAAGAAAAGAAAAGTGAAAACCAACATGAAACTTATCTTTCTTTTGCATGGCATTTTTAACGACAAAAGCCGCAGATCTTTTATAAAACTAACAGAAATGATATTCCTGAATGGTAATATATAAGATATTTCTTCTATGAAATTCAAATCACAGATTATAACATATTTTTATTTCAGTTTTTATAATCTGAAATATTTATTGCACTAAAATTATTTTTATACCATCTTAGAGAGAAAAAAATTATCTTTTTGAAGATCATAATTCTATTGCGGTAAAGATTTTTTTCTCTAATTGTAATTGTAATTTATTTTTAACGCTATTTCTAACAATGCATTTCATTTTTATAGAATTAGCTTCAAGCTAATTTACTTTTTCGTTCGCGTGCATTTCCCAGTGTTAAAGTTAATGAAAAAAAAATATTGTTTACTTTGGACATAAACAATAAAGGAGACTTTTTACTTCCGAATTTCGGTTGTCGTAGCATTTACACCTTTTAATACGATTGCACAGTGATCCAATGACGTTAGCTAATTATTCCTTTAATGTTTTGTTTAATTTTCACAAATTTTTAAATGATCCTAATGAGTGTGTGAAGAAGGTTTCAAGGCTTTTCAGTCCAATTTCTATCGTAAGAAGAGGACAAAGGGAGGGAAAAACGATGTTTTAACTGCCTATTTGTCGCAAGAACTCCTCCTAAACGATAAATACACTAACATTCAAAAGTTAAGGAACATTTCGTAAAATGAGAGAAATTTGTAATTAACACGAAAACTACGTTTCGAAATCAGTTCTGGAGACTCGTGTAACATTCAATAGAGTATCATATACATATTACAGTGAAGATTCGGTCACGAGGGCAATTAGGGGGACCACCAGAAACGGATGAAGGCGAAAATGGAGTTTCACCCATCCTGTTTCAGAGGAAGCTGATAAAGAGGTGTAACTTTTATCAATGGTTATGGTTTAATGTACATAATATTTACATGCATTTTCGTAAGCATATCACAAATATTCGGGAAGATATAAATGTTTCTTTAAAAAATCCCAAATTTTTCCGTATGTGTTTTGCTTATAACATGTAGAGTTTTCATTCCAATTATTCGAAATTTACACAACACTTGACAATATGTTACAGAAGTATTATATAAAACTTTGAAGAAAATACGGTGAATATTACAGGAAATATGAGTGTTTGTACTAAACAATTTTTTACTGCGCATGTGCGAGAAGCAGCGGAATTTTTCTTTCATAACTTCAAAGCGAGATATATAGAGCAACTTTGAAAAAATTCCAGTTGAATCCCATTAAAATTTAGAAAGCTGTCGGCATTTCAATGAGGTGAATTTCAATTTCTCTTTAAGAGAAGCTAAATGATGAGGGTTCTTG
Organism: Araneus ventricosus; assembly: GCA_013235015.1. Classification (NCBI taxonomy): domain Eukaryota; kingdom Metazoa; phylum Arthropoda; class Arachnida; order Araneae; family Araneidae; genus Araneus; species Araneus ventricosus. Next base: position 23,950 of record BGPR01021779.1, read on the forward strand.
CACAAACTGATATTTTTTTGAATTTGAATCTTCGAACAGTAACATTGAAATTTAGTAAAGTTGAATATCCTGAATACCATAAACACTTATAAAATAAATACATTATTTAAATTACATTTTCTCGAATACCATTTGAAGATTAAAGTTTTAAAAATATCAGTCAGAGCATGGTAGTGGTTTAAAGAAAATCAACGAAAGACACTGCTGCGAGAATCTCTTTTATTAACTTGAAAGTGTTATAAGTACTTGGACTTAAAAGTATTTTTTTCTGAGCAACGCCGGGTATAATATAAAAAAGAAAATACATGTGTCTGTCTGTGTGTCTGTCACAACAACTCCTCCTAAACGGTGAGCGGCAGCGACATAAAATTTACACGCGACATTCTGGGGTGCATTTCTTGGTCAACTGTGCTGTTTTCAATTTTCAGAATTAATTAGTTCTCAAGATATTTAATTAAATAATGAAAATTAAGCCGTTTTAAGCATAATTATGAAATATTTTTCGCCAATAACTTCTAAAATATTTATTTCGCGAAAATTATTTTTATACCATCTTAAAGAGCAAACAATTATCTTTTCAATGATACTAATTCCATTGCGGTAAAGATTTTTCTCTAATTGTGATTAGCGTTTAAAAATTTATTTTTAAAACAATTTATAGCAATACTTTCTATTCTTATAAAATTAAATTCAAGCCATATCTCTGTTTATCAACTCCGTCATTCACTTTCATTTGCCACTGTGAAAATTAATATAATAAAATATTGTTTTCAGAAGTTTTCATTTCCGAGGTAGACTTTTCATTTTCGTTTTTATTCGTAGTATATACCTCTTTTAATATGGTTGCATAGTAATCCAATTACTGCGCAATTCGATTAATTTCTCTTTCTTTGAGTTTAGTTTAATTTTCTAGATCAATTGTGCTTTTATTCAATTTTTTAAAATAATTACTTCTAAAAATATTTAATTAAATAACAAAAATTCAGTTAATTTTCAGAGTTTTTACTCAGTTATTTTCAAATAACTTCTGAAATATATATTGTACGAAGATGATTTATACACCATCTTAGAGGGCAGAGATTTTCTTTCCACTGATCTGAATTTAAATGGCGCAACGTTCTTTACTCCGATTTAAAAAAAATCGAAATTCATTTCAAAAACAATCTGTAACAGTGCTTGATAATCATGTAACTAAATTTAATCCGATTTATTGTTTATTCAAATCATTCATTCCCATGTTTTTGCCACTGTTAAAGTTATGATGAAACCATCGCTGCCCTTGAATTTTTATATATTCCAAGATTTCATATTTTTATATAGAGAAAGGCAGAATTTTAGCTTTCGCTTTCTTTTCTCAGCGTGTACTATTTTCAATTTGTTTGCACAGTAATCCAATAACGTTAGTTATTTGCTCTCTCTATGCGATGCTTCATTTATTTTTTGCAAATTTTTAAATGATCTCAATGAGCGTGTAAATTCATTCAAGGTTATTGAGTCCGGTTACTACCGAAAGGAGATAACCTAAGCAGAAATGGAAGGAACACTATTTGGCGTTTTCCCGATCAGGCACACAGACACCAAAAAGAAGAGAATGGTGCTTCGGATAATTGCAATAAAATCCACGACGTGAAGGAGCTTCTATTCTCGCCGTAGTTATGATGAGAAAGAAAAAAAAATTGGAATTTCAAGGATTGTTAGATTCGTGCCATATGGTTAAAAGATCGGAGGCAAAGGCAAAATAGGGTTGAAGAGCCGGCGGAAGGGGTCATATAACAAGGGAGAGGTCGAACGAAAATCGAAAAACGCTGTTGTGAAAAACTGTTTCATTAAGCTTAAAATATTATAAAATATACATAAAAATATTTTTATCCCTAGCAACGCCGGGTATATCATCTTGTCTATAATATAAAGCATAAAATACATGCGTCTGTCGGTCACAATAACTCCTCCTAAAAGGAGAACGGTAGCGCCATGAAATTTGCTCACGACATTCTAGCGCACATTTCCAGGTCAACTGTGTCATTTTCAACTTTCACAACTAATTAGATCTTAAGACATTTAATTAAATAACAAAAATTAAGCTATTTTTAGAGGTTTTTCGCCAGTAACTTCTGTAATATTTATTGCA